>JAFMSR010000001.1:66001017-66026022 GCA_022818135.1 Saxidomus purpurata | reverse complement strand
TCACCGCAGGTGGGTTCGACAATAAAAATGACATCATAAAATGTGAAAAGAATCAGTATACGAAACCCAATTAAAACAACAATATACTCCGCCAAATATTTGAATCAAAAACTGCAAAAAATTATTCAGGTATCTATACTAGAACTAGTCTACTATTTTACAAGACAACTGGATTTGGTAGATATGCTTATATATATTTATGCAGATCAGACATACTATCAGAAACGCCCATTTTTCAAAACTTCATTTTGAACCCCATTGACTCATTTTTCTATTACTGTTTTCCATCTTAAATTGATATCATTGACTAAGTGTTCTGTAGGTTACCATATTTTAATGCATTTTTGAGGTTGTTGTTGTTTAACTTAGCAATATTACCTACGTCAACATTTAATTAGAGCACCATGACATCACAAATTCATAATGGCCGCTTCCGTGATCCTGCATTTTCGCAATTTTCAATGTTAATCTGATTTATGAAAGTCTTTCAACTGTGTGTTCCTTTTAATAGGCTCTTCGATTTAAAGTCAAATTATTTTTTGACAACATTTTTTCTGTTTATTTTTTTGTTTAAAACTATACTTTCGTTGAGTTTGTCTCAATAAATTGTCCAAACTCGCGGGAAACGTCATCAGAAAACTTAGCACACATGATGTAATTTTAACGATGTCATCGTCGTATGGTTTCCAGCATTCTTTACGTTCGGTATACATTTTGACGTTATTAAAGGCAACAAATGTTGATGATTTCACTGAGTGGACTGTGATTACATGGGGTAATGATCTACCGTTATATTTCGATAAACCGTCTAAAACATAGAATAATTTATTTGAAACGGCAAATACGTGTCAAGTATCATATGTTTAGAGAAGACTTTAGAAGCCAAATTGAACTTCGTCGGATAGTCCTGTTCGTCATTTATGTTTACCACTCAATATAACACATTGTAAAACGGCAGTCCAGCAGGTTAGCTATTCAACATGTAAATATTTGCTCTCACTAAACCGATCTGTCATAGACGGCCTCAAGATTCCTAGCTTGCATAAAGATATTAGATGTTCGGAAGGGGTATAAACTTCAAGGCAGAAGCTAAATGCGACTTCATTTATAGCAATGCAAATAACACTGCAGACCACAAGGAAATTTGTAAAAAAAAACACCTGTTGGGCAATCGCACGTATTGCCAAAGGCCCAAGTACACTAGAAAGGATGTCCTTACCATTTCTACAGCTACGTAGTACCAATATACACCCGCGAACGATGGACCAGCATACCACACCTAGGACAACTAAGACAAGAAATCCTACAATTCTGTAAGAAATGCATACATTAAATGTAAATATCCATGACAAATAAAACACCGGTACAATGCGGTAAACACTTCCGGAAACAAAAATGAACATGACCAAGTGCCAAACGTTACATAGTTCCAAATAACAAGAAAGCTTCATACATAAAAGAGTTTTAAAAACAAAGCGATAAAGTCTTTGAAGTTTTTTAAAACTGGATACATGGTTCGATCGTTATGTACAATTAAAAAAAGAAGTTACCCTTTATACTAACGTTGTTTTATAAACCATACTATTGCAAGGGTCAATGTATAGACAATGTATACATAAGTGTTATTGTTTTCACGTTTCATTCTAAATGCCCCATTTTGCATGAATAACAACATTTCATAATGTACAATTAGAACAAGAATTTGACAACGTAGTGAAAAGAAGTTCTAGTTATTGCCTGTCCGAGCAATCGGGATCATGGACCGTTCATTTGCATGCGAACGGAATTTTCCTTTGCATAAGAATAGCAATTGCAATTTCAAGCATTTCGAAAATAAAATGAGGAAATCGGGATCACCAGTGAAACATTTACAAGTGTTTTGTTGTGCTTATAATTAAATCAAGGAAGTTATCATGCCACAGAAACCAATGAGGTCGACAACTTTTCAGCTTACTTTCAAAAAAACTTTTCACCACAATTTTATTTTCTTCAATCAATTTCACATATTGTCTTTATATTCAATAGAAAATGTCATTAATTTGTTAGTTTGGACAATATTTATCTGAAAATAGTTCATACTTATACTAATATTATGCTGTAAGTTTATCTTATACCTAAAAGTAAAAGGTAATTTGGACCGAATGCTAGTTAATTGAAGAAACGCTATGGACTTAGTAACCTAAAGTTAGACTTACAGCCTAATATATCTTTCCAAGTCTTCATCGCGACAACACTTCTCACCACAGCACTTCTTAGAAGCACTACACCTGAAATAATTACAAACTAGTATTATCCTGTGTTTTTGAGCGTTGATGTTACATGGCACCCTGATACATTTCGTACAAAGACGTCAATAAATTTCAGCGTTTGACCGTAAATTTCTCTTTGACAGAACTGTTAGATAATCATTAGAAACCTACTAGATTCATACTGTATCTCATTCATACACAAGAGGGCCAAAATGTCCATATATCGCTCACCTGGCTTCCATTGGCTACTGTCACCAATTTTCACCACTTTTGCTTTAGTAGCTGTTTGGGAGTTATTTTTGAGGCTGGATTTGAACTGGGCAAAGAGAATAATCCAAGATTTTGCTGTAAAACTGGAGTTATCAAGTTTTGACAAAAACACTGCTCAGTTTTGCTGCCATCGTCCAAGTCAGCTTAAGTCTTTTTTTTGAAGAAACAATGAAGTTTTAGTTCATTCATAACATTTATTCAAATATGTTCCAAATAATTCATAAAAGTACATGAATATGCTTCAGAAAGTTATCACGAAAAACAGACATTATTCTAATCAAATAACTTCCAATGAGATATACTGGCAAATTTTAATTATGTGGAGAATTAAGTTTCGCACTTAGAGATGCCAGTTTGTTTATTTTTCAGACTGGTCAAGGTGCTAACTCAATCATGCAGAACTCATGTTGAAAGTTACTCAGAGAAAAACATGAGGTCTTTGAATGTCCGCCAGAAACACCAATACTTCCAGACATTTACAATAATTCATATCAAGAATGTTATAAATAAATGATCAGTAAAACGAATAAGCCTTTTGAACAGGGGTCATGATTTGAACAATCTTGGTAGAAGTCCACAAGGCAAGGCTACATGATAAATATCTAAGCTCTAGGCTTTGTGGTATCAGAATAGAAGATTTATTAAGTTTTTCCTATATAAGCATATTATAAATCAAGTGACCCACCGGTCGAGGTCAATTTTGACACGGGGTTATAATTTGAACAATCTTTGTAGAGGTCAACTAAGCAATGCCATATGCCAACTATCTAAGCTCTATGCTTTTCTGTTGTTTAGAAGAAGATTTTTAAAGTTTTTCATGGAATGGAAGTTTTTGACAAGCTATGATAAGACTTTATGCAAGGAACATCCCTGCTAACATTGGCCTAGTGTATTCAGATGAGATATCGTTTTGAAGGAAAATGCGAACGAACGTTGTATGACGTACGACGGACACCGGACGGTGAGCGATCCTAATAGCACACTCTGGCACTTTGTGCCTGGTGAGCTAAAATGCAACCAAAAGCAACAGGTGTTTACATAACCACGCTCTATATCGAATAGTACAACAGTGCGTTGATATTTGTACATTTCAAATGACATATACTATTACTTTTAAAGACATATCTCCCTTGTACGTTGCGTAATATTTATAATCGCGAAAGTACATCTACCTGATACATGTATATTTCACGTCTAGCAAGACTATCTATATTTTGAAGATCATTTCATATACACAAATAAAATGGAGAAAATTAGGATGTTAGACAGAATGCTAGACAACTGGAACCTGTGGATATCTGAGTAAACAAAATACAGCTGTTGCGCATGCAAAAATACCCTCACTCACTTTCGTTTTAGCTGACACTTCATATTTATTCACAGAAACCTGTAATATGGATGCAATCATCAGCAATTGATTTCTTGTACGACTGAACATCAAACAAAAGACAATTTTGAATATTTTGCATGAAAATGGCTGTATAACGCGATAGAACATTACACTATAATTTATATTAGTAGGGACCTCGTTTGAATGGACCGTGGAACACAAACGATATACATTCAGTATTCATACGCGTTATTACTTCTGCCAAAGTACAATCTACATAATATGTATTGTTTTAAATATTCTAAGTAATGTGACGTGTTTTGTATGCATATTATGTTAGCAGCTTATTTTATTTTATTCGTAAATCTAACCTTTGAAGAAATTCAAATACGCATTTAAAATACCGATATACGTATTTGATAACACCGTTGTATTTTGTGAAACCTGTGGTTTGACAGAAAACTTGTGACAAGTTTGAAAATCTATTGCCATCCTAACCTGAAAGAGTTCTCATTTCTATCATTTGTTTGTTGTCTTATGATAACTTTGTTGAAAGGGTTTATTGTTGCTCTTTTGCTATTGAGTTTCCGCTGAGATGTTTTTATTATAAATGTTACACCCTCCAGCGCTAAGGAAGAGTTTTAAAACAATATACAATACAACGAAAGCTTTCACCACATATCTCAAAACAAACTGACAATATATAACGAATGGATCTGACTTCTATTGTGTTCCATTACTCTATGTAGCCAAACTATCAATAGATTCTATAAAATACAGGTTGAAATTACCTGGGAGACTGAACTTTCACTGTTCAAAGAAATAAGAGTAAACATATTTCGAGTTCTCGTATGATCCGAAGCACGATTCGAGCAAATCCGGTTATAACCCTATTATATGACGTTATAGCCTTATCATTCAAACCGACATCTCTATATTATTAGGGGTTTATCATGTACTTTCTTGTACTGAACTGTTGTATTCATGTACAATAAAATCAGTGCAGGTGTCCAAATTTTTATGATTACCTCCGATTTACTTGGACAAAATGATTATAATTGTTTCTGTAGTTCTATACGTTCTTTTATCAAGCATTCTGCACATTTCACACGACAAAAATCCAGCAATTTTGAATTGTCAACCGTGGTCGGAATGTAAACTACGGTCCAGAACAACCGTATCTCTTTATGAGGTGGTAATCTTTCCAAATCACATATTTATGTAATGAATGTATTCTGATTTTAGAGGGATTGTTCGATTCTTTACAAATTCCACATGATTCCACATAGTTTTCCACAGTGCAGCGCTTATTCGTCCAATTGAATGAGCTCATGTTTGCGCTTCTCAAAGTCCGTTTTATGCCAAGATCCAGAATTGTAGCTATACGCGATTTCTCAAGATAGTCGGACTTAGTTTAGAGAATCTAAAATACAGCTGAAAACAAAAGCTATCACCACGTTTCTCAAAACCTACTGGACATAACGTAACAAAATGCTATAAATGTAAATATTTATCAAAGTTTTTGTGCAATAGAAGACTACAACTCGTATGAAAAATTTGAGTATCAAATAAATGAAAACTGCTGTAATGACCAACTTGAAAAAAGAACAAAAACGCATATCAACCGACTGTTATTTAAATCCATTTATGAGGGTAAAAACGCTTGAATAAAAACTATTGTTTAGTGCATGATGAAAAAATACCTGCTTAGATCAATGTCAAAATATTGCACAACTTTATGATATATATATACATATATGTATTTTTATCTTTTAATATATACGTACGTGAAAAATTCAAAAACATGTGCCGGAAAAAAGTTAAATATATTAAAAGATAAAAACACAGTCCATGAGATAATTAAATTATTATTTGAACCGGTTTCGCTTTCCTGCTCATCAGGGCAAATATATATGTGTGTAAGCCATATCTAAGACATGGTGATGATTTTAAAATATTGAAAGAATACAAACAAAATCTTGGTCTGAAACTTACTTAAATTCCTTGTGATTGTAGCGATTTGTGCACGTCTTCTGTAAAAGAACAATGAGGACATGCATGTTGGTTACGCAATAGATCATTAATGAGCATTTAGTATCAAACATATACATGTTGTTTGTCCTTAGCTAAGTACAATGTGTGTACACATCGTTCGGAATGTGACTGTTGTAAAATAGTAACACTTGTTAAAACTCACTTTATTATAGATAGTAATACTAGTTCATTATACAATACATTTTCTAAAACCTCTGTGCCAGTTATTTTATAACTTAGTCATGGGTCTTAACTGAACGAATATCATGTGACGCTTTCAAATCCTTGTTGAAAAAATGCTGATTCGTTAAAACCTTTTTCTTTTATCAAACCATTGGACTGATTTTGAAACTATTTCAGAATAAACATTTTAAGTGTCCCTCTACAAAGACTATTGCCGAAGTGTAAACCGATAAAAAGAAACTTTAAAACGTCTTCAAAGATGTTAGATTAAGAAGCAATGTCGTAGTAATTGTGTATTATCGGTACTCAACGTTGTAGATATGGAAATCATTTCATCTGTGAATTTATGTTATGATCTTTCTGTCACCGAGTACATGACTTTCATAAACTGAATTGGAAATTCAGAATGGCTGAGGATGAAGAGTTTAATCGGTTTCGCCGCCTTCATCTTGTCTTGAAACCTGCAATACTGTGGAAATTGCCACATTCCTCGAACGAGCCCTCAGCTTTTCATAGCAAAAGTATGGATACGTAAAATATTTAAATGTACACACTTGTTTAAAATGTAAAACAAATACAAGTGATATTTTAGCACACCCGTCCTAGAATCCCGATATGGGAGGTATAGAGCTCAATTTTGGTCAAAATATCACTGATTGTCAATATTGATTTTCTTGCCTCTCTTAACACATTGTCACAAATGTACCTTTTGAAGCTCATTGGTTCAAGGTATTCTTAAACATACCTATCGATTATGAAAAGCTCGAGCTTTTTTGTTCAAATCTTTGCATTGCAAAAATATTACTGGGTTCATTTTTAAGGTTATTTATGAATAGTATTTGTAGCTGTTATTGAACCTAAAGCTAACTGTGACAACCAATTGTGCTGTATTGACCTTCAAGCTATGCAATGTTTTAGCTTCCTGCATTTTGTACTATACCTTGCTAACACTTTCGCTTATTCACTTTGCGTTTTTGTATGATTGTTATCTTTCCAAAATATTGTACAGTTAAAACTTTTAATTCTAGTGCTCATTGTTGTGACTTGTAAATATATTTGTATTATCATTGTAAACCAATGGGAAATAAATTGTAATTCATTTAAGTCCACATTGATCAGATCGAAAGTATTTCCCTTAAATAACATAAAATTGTCATTTGTTGCACGTCCTCCTTTATTTGTGGCATTTGTTCAAAAACTTAGTGGTCGAATGTACCTAACCGTAGATTAATTACAAGGTGTACTTAGTAGTAAACATACACGATATTCGTCTTTACAAGTCCTTATAACCATAATCCATCAGGGGCTTTTGAGGGGCACACTTGTTTCAAAGCTTACCGATAGCGGACTCAAAACAGGCGGTACAAATTCATAGTGACATAAATCTTAGTAACAAAGTTTGTGTTGGTATGTTAAAAGTCCTAAAGATAACATTTTAGCATTGATATGTTGGTTTAGTTAGATTTGTTTTCTAAAATTTATGAACTTCAAGATAGTTTGAAGTATTAATACGTGACTTTACTCCGACAAAAACTGCTGTTTTACTATAACACAATAGCTAAGGCATTAAGGTAAATATATGTCATTTAGGTCCCAGGACCACAATTACAAGTAGCTTTTATTTTACCAAGAAAGATGTTTTACCAGCGGACATTACCTTTATTTGTACCAAGAACAGTCCTAACTTAACTTCTTCAATCGATGTACATGTTCGAAATATAGAGCAGTATTTTTTTTTAAATGATATTGCAAAGAATAAGAGAGGCTTTCTGGCAACTCTTTTTCGTGAAAAAACGATTTGAGTACAAAAGAAATGAATATGTTATTATTGTTTTAGAGTGAATAGAACACAGTTCTATCATTATCCTATCAGTATATTTATTTTACAATATCAGTAAAAAGTTCCTGGGACGTTAAGGGGCCACAATTAGACAAAGTAAATTACAAGAGCAGACACGAACTAAGGGACTTGCCAACAGTGATGCTTATCTCTTTGTGTTAAACTTCCTTTGAGAGAATTTACAGTTTCTTAATACAATTTGGTCACAAAACATATTCTCAAGAGATTAATTCTGATGCATAATTCTTGAATGTTCTGCCTCTAAGACCTGAATTTACTACAGTGTACGATGTTATTTTGTAGTCTAGTTGCAGACAGTTTTGAAATTCAGGTATTGCGTTGATACTAGATCCTCAATTTTTCACAACTAATCATTAGCAAGAATATACTGTAACTTTTCCGTTTTGACGCCGCATCGGTTAGATACATGGCTCTATAATTTTGACAGGCAGCTATATATATATGCATGCGCAAATGTCTTCAAGCAGTAACGTTACTAACAACACCTTGTTTTGAAATTCAGACTTCAGTACGCATTTGTTTTACATAGGGCAGTTATTTAAATAGGGCTAGTAATATATTTCGACCACGAAAAATAGAAGAATATTACGGCTACATGTCCTTGTTACTGATAAAATAATTCTTACTGCCCTAACTTTGTATTTAATAGATTTTGACACGTGTATTGATTCGTGTGTCATGCAATTTTGGCCTACAATTGATTGATTAAGATTTGACAATTAACAAAGGAGCTTTCCCTGACTAAATCATACCTCGAACGTTCTATAACTGTTTAATGTATCCATTTCAGCATATTTTGCTGAGAAGAATTTGTTGTTTTTTGTTTCCACTCTGCAAGCAACAATTTTACCAAAACCAAACATAAAAGTGCCAGTACATAAATGTTTTAACAACACCACTATTTGTAAGAACCAACATGTCTTTGTTTAATCCACAACTCATGTCTAATACCAAATGTACCAGTTGACGCATAATAGAACTGATTAAATACGATTATATAAATTATTCCATTTAATTTCGATTTCTAACAGCCAAACGTATGTATTTATTCACTGTTGTTTGGTCAAAATACCTAAAGTGTACAATCAAATTTATCTATCTATCTATACAGAAAACGTACACAACAATAAATCAGGTGACCCTGGTAGATTCCGGAAATTTTACGTCATATTGGCACACAGCCAATGACCTCAAAATAAATTATAAGTGTACATAATGTCATTGCTATTTTTGTATATCTTTAATTGCTAACTACAATAAAGTCACTTACATTAAAACTTCGATAACTCGATATCCCAATATCAGCCTCTTAATGGCCTATTTTTGAAGGGGAACACTCACTTTCTATTTAGGCTTTAAAGAAGAATATTATGTAATTATAAGTTATGTTTATCATCTGAGATATATAATTAATTGAGAGTTTATATCATTTTCGGAGGTGCGTTAAAGTAACATGCTTTTTAATTTTTTTTTAAAGTTAACATGCTAAAGGTTAGAAGTATACAAATTTCAATTTAAGAAGATTATTTGTTGACCGAGTGTACTTCAATATCGTATTCAATACCACTTTTTTTCTTTGATTGTTTATAGTCCCGGCCGACCATGGGATATCTCCCTCGGTGAAAATGCCTAGACTCCTGACAGTCGCAGGTTGAAGAGAGGCAGATGAAGGCACAGGGGAATCGGGGTACCAGTCCCTCTTTTACGTGGCCTTTATATAGCACCGATAGACCTAGTTCATCGTTCTGCTATCTATTTATCCATTTTCTATTCCCGGTTTGACACGTCAGACCAGGAACTAAATTATGTTTTGTAATTTTTCCCCTCATCGAAAACAAAAGATAGATAAAGAACGACCTCGAACGCGCAATTAAACCAAGTAGTTAATTGTTTGTTTTTCAAATGTCGGTTGTTTAAATGGTTTATTTACCCACTTAAGTCAGAGTTGTGTATATTGAAAACCGAGTTTTCGTTTACGAAATTTTAAAATTGTTAAACTTTTTCAAACTGATTACTTCGTTATTAGGTTTTTATTTACTTTTTAATCACAGCCGTTAAGCAACACTTAGCAGTGCTAGAGGCATACATTAATTGAATAACTTTAAAAGACAACCTGCAAACTCGACTTTTAGTAGATTCTTGGACTGACACTGTCTTCTCTTTCAACTGCATACACTATAAAGTGTAAAAAAACTTAAAAAGGCCAATAGTAACTAAACAAATCATAAATTCATTGGGTCGTAACAAAATCATCTGAGTGTTTAAATTACAACTAGTAATTTTAGCGTCAGTTTATTTGACGTTGTAGACTGCGATGTTACACATTCATATGAAGGTATTTTTTCTTGAAACTTCACCTGGTAACACATGATTTGCCGACAAGTATATTGCTTGTTTCAATTTTGTTGCCATCTTTCAGCTTTTAAAAAAATCCACATTTTGATCGACTGTACCCTAATTTTCACTCTTTCGAAAATGAAAGAATACGTGTTTGCTATGCTTTATTATAAAGACTTGATCGAATTATTTTCATGCATATTTATGAATGCTACTTGTTTTTTTTACATTTGCGCAATAGTAGTTAATGCTTATCTGGACCCATTTTCTAAGTCACAGTCACATATACGAAAAACATGTATCATTTTCTGCCCAAATTCCTTTATATAAATAGCACATGACCAAATACATGTAATTCAAATGTTAATCAAAATATCTATAATGATGCTCATCTGTTTGTGTTTAATGCTACATTTCAGGTTAATTTATTTGATTGTTACAGCCGGACAACAATATTTTCAATAAGTTTTAAACAAAAGATAAATTCATACTTTGAAATATTTCGTTAACACAATGATCTTTCGCATATTCAAAACAAGACAAGAAGAGTATGATGGACGTAAGCAGGACTCGAACGCACGAAGAACATATTAGATATGATTTAAAAACAAATTCCCTAGCAACTGAGCTATCGACCCGATCGATATTATCCTTCCGCCTGAACGATATTGATCAATTATTTCATATAGCTTACCACATGCATATCCGTAAGTAAATATAGCAAATACATCGATCGTGAATTATGATAATAGAGGTCAGGAGGATCAGGTAAATGTGTCCGAGTAATATGTCTCTTTTCACATAGAAAAACAAGTTATCACTGATTCAAGTGTTTTGCATGTTTTGGCGTACTTTAAGAGTACCGAATCTGTTAACACAAAATAAATAAAAGCACTTTGATCCCTTTCCCTTTTATTTCACACTAATTGAAGAAAATGATAGAATAAACATTATACAAATGCGCAATTTAGATAATCCCTAATATACAAAGAACATCACATGCAATAAAGCAAATTGAGTTATGGTGTACGAAAACATAATTTAGCGTCAATAAGTAAATGAGTAAAACCCTAGTAAAAATAATGAAAAGTCAAAGATTTTGAAAAATTAATTAAAACTGGAGATTGTTTATCACGAAAAGATGTTTGTCTCCCATACCTATGACCTTGATCTTTAAGCTAGTGACCCCAAATTATTATATACACAAATGGACTTGGCAAGGGTTTAAGAAAATCCAGCAAGGTGTTTTGAGAAGAGCGGACAAGATTTTCCTTTTTCAGGTCCATGAAACCTTTGAGCTAGTCATCTCAAATTACAATTTGCTCAGCTAGACTTCATTCTGATGCTTCCAGCAAAAAATCCAGCAATGGGTTTTCGAGAATAAGCACGGACAAGATTGTGTGTTTTCATGTCTCCTTGACCTTAAGCTTTAAGCAAGTGTCGCCAAATTGTAATATGCACTATTAAACTTCATACTGATTTTATGAAAATCCAGCTAGGTGTGCGGAAAAGATTTTACTGCATATCAAAATGTCATCTAAGTACACCAAACATCTTCAAAGTCCCAAAAACTCATACAAAAACCAATGAAGCTGAAAATCCTGACGATATGCACTACTTGGTTTTTAACATTTCAACAAAGTTTCATATCCTTTTACATTTGAAATACGTAGACAAAATACAGCGTGTTCCTTCAAATGAAACGCTGAAATGATAAAAAGATAACTTTTTACGAACTAGGTCAGTTGGAGTTTTCATTATAGCTTTGTCAATATTTGCTAAAGATATAAATACATATTATCTGTACAATATGTGTTATTTATGATCTGCGAGATATGTTTTCATTTGCTATTAGAAAATCATTTATTTGGGTATTATCTTATAAAACAACGTGTTATGAACCATATGCAAATATAACATTGTTTAACTAATCAACGTGTTGATTTCATAAATGATCTAACGCATTAGTAACGGTACAACATTGTTTTTTTTCATTAACATTGTTTATTGAAAAGGTACCAATAAGTTACCATGTTTAAAGAAAAGGAAACACTACTTTATATGCAATTCAGGAATTTCTTGCATTAGCATTAAAATAGATGCTGCTGCAAAAATACAATAGTTGTCTGTGCGATATAGTTTATAAGTATGCAATTATTCCAGTAAATGATGGAAGAGAATTCCATTGACCAAAAATTGAATTACAGAATTATTGGAAATTATCTTTCAAACTGGTTGCACAAATAGCTTTGGTTCAATGTTTGTTACTGAACACACATTTATCTATTATATTGTCTTCTCGTTAACACATTGTTAAATAAAATAAAAACAAAAAGTTCAGACAAAATACGTGCAGACACAAAAACTGTCAAACTGATGTGGTCTAGAGATACATCTAAAGTTTTTAAAATATGAATAAAGAAAATATAATTATAAAACACCATCACCACTACAATAATCAAACACGAACTAAAAAAATGTATACTCCAACTATGAGGAAAGGCAATATGTATGGTTGTTCAGTAGTAACAGATAACTTTTACATGTATTTGTGTATCACGGTTGACGCTGATATGTTAAGCAAAATAACAAAATGTATTACTTGTATAGGTATCAGTAGCTTTCTATGTTCAAAGAAGATCGAAATAAAATTAGCAGTCACACATTCCTGATGCTGCTGCAAATGTACTAAAGTTTTCCTTGTGGTTTGGTTTGTACGTACACATTGATACCATTATATTCATCGAATGATCGATTGAAAAACAAAAAATGTGTTAAATATATTTCCCAGTTGTTTGAACACAAAGACGATATTGTCAAATGTACTTGAGATCTTATTACTACATTTTGATTTGACCTATGTTCTGATCGTATCAAAGTAATAGTTCAAGGTTCTAAACAAAAACAGGTTCTGTCAAAATGTAATGGTCTAGAACTGAATCAAATGTATCATAATATGAAAGAAGAAAAGTGAACACAGAAAAAGGAATCATCGAACTGAGAAAAGACAAAATATGTGGCTGTTAAGTTGTAACAGATAAATCATATCTGTAAATGATAACAGCAAGGTTGATACTGAAAATTTTAACTTGTTTGTTATTTTGATGCAACCAACTAAAATACTCATAACTTAGTTCAATTTGAGAACAGCACTCAAAAGAATGATAAAGAACATACCTGTTGAGAATAAGGTTCACTACAGAAAAGTGTCATCTTGGAAAATGATGAATATTTCGTAAACAAATATCATGCTTAAACAGGCTATGCTAGACATCTGAAAGCAACAGCATCATATTTAGAATCGCACACTTTCAATCCTGTATATAACCATATAACAATGGCATTTCTAGACAAAGTCTGGTTAAATCCGTTACCAATATAATGTATTTATCATATTAACTTGAGATTAGACATGAAAAACATTGTAAACATGTAGTAGAAAAAACTTAAAAAGGCGACGAAATGCAGGAGAATGTGACCATTTAAAACCGACAGTTCATTAATACCTATAACATTTTAAATTTCAAATGAATGAAACAGATGTAGAGATACAGTCATAAAAGCGTTAACCGTTTCAACACAAAGACAACTCTAACATGACTTATGATTTCGTCTCTATATACGACAATAAAAATAAGTTTTAATATGCCATATGCGCGGGTCGATACGCCGTCAAAGATGACGTCATATTGTGCCGCATGCCGTTAAATAAATATCAGCGTAGAAAAATAACGCTTTATATTTATTAACTTTTTGTAATATCTGGTCATGTTAGAATCGAAATAGCTCGTAATTATTTTCAGCGTTGTTTCCGTCTAATAAACAACTCTCCAGGCCTTCGTGGTTCACTACTGCGCATCAGAACTCCAAATAATTGTTTATTACACGGTGAACATTACTTCATAATGAATGATGCAATTTAAGAGGGGTCACTGTAACAAGAAAATTTATTGACCCTGTTTTTTATAGAGACTAACATATTGCTAGGTAATTTCTGGAAAAATAATGATGGGTCGATGACATAACTTTTTCGCAATATATATCGTTATTGATACAACATCAAAGCAAGATGCTAGAAATAGAATTAGCTAGAACTCGGGTATCGTAAACTTTTATGTATGTAGTGTATTTTTCAGAATAGGTATCAATTTTCCATCTTTATCCATATGTCATACTTTAGGATGAAATATTAGGGATAGTGTTATTTTCATCATTATCTGAATCAATATTACGCTCCTTAGCATTACCCAACCCACCTTACTAAATGTTTTTCAATTTTTGATAAATAATTTTCTCATGATAAAGGAATAAAACTGTTTTTGAAATATTTTGCCTACAGTTTGATTAAGACGTTTTTTTAGAAGGCAAAAATAAAAAAATGAGGGTTGATGTGCATATAAGAAAGAAATTCAATAAAAACGTTTTTTTTTATTTATTTCGACAGACTTTGAGATATGTAACACAGAACTGTAACAGGAAATTGCTGATACTTTGTTTTATATCCTGACAATTCTCCTTGAAATAAATTTTGAATATATCTTTACAGTGTTTTAGAAATGACTATTTTTGTAACCTTCCCCCTATTTGGCATATGGCAAAATTTGTCAATTTAGTCACAAAATGCGAGGTCAAAATTGTTTTTCTAAAAAATGTTCAACCTTTTTGCACTAAATTATTCCTGTTGTGCCTAAGTTTATGACTGCATTTTTTTTCAAGCTAAATTATAATTTTTGAAATAGTAAATTTTCGGAAGTGCAAAATTCCAAAACCTCACCAGTGACCACACTTAAGAACTGTTTTTATTAATCATAAATGTTATATAAACGCAGTTAGAATAAATAGTACAGGTAATGAATATTACTAATGTTATGGCGAAAATAAACGCAATTTGAATAGAACAGATGATGAATATCACTAATGTTATAGCAAATACGCTTATAATATTCCTCACAGCTTTCCTAACATCATCTCGCTCATTTCCTATGAGTAAGTACATAGGCAAGTCGAAATCCACAATGAATAGGAATAAACGTCCAACATAATTTGAAATAATAAACAACACAAATTGTCCTTCCAATTTTAAGGACTTGTAGCCGTCGGACCTGGGAGTTTTTCTTACTGACTAAACAGCAGCTGTTGTTGGTTATGCGCATCTGTCATGATCTTATCAGGGCCGGTGCTTGGACTCGGGGGTTCTTCTCCATGGCTGTTCTCAAGCAACAGCGGTTGTTTGTCATGTGAGCCTGCTGTGTATTTCTCAAGTTTGGTGTTTAGCATTGGCAGTACTAAGCCTGGGAACGACAGATTCCTTTGTAATATGCCTGCTTTGGTGTTGTTACGGTTTCCGCCACAGTCTACTTTGATCTGGACAATACAATCCTTGGACTGTGGAGCTGCAGCAACCATGTTTGTCACGCGCTGCTGTTTATCACGCTTGAGCACTACAAAATAAGGTTTGGTTATCATTTCAAAATTTCACAATGAATTTAGAACAAAAGTAGTAGATCTAAAAACTTCCTGTTATATCTTAAGGACATACAATTAACATTTGTCATACGGATGCGTAAAACAACTGCTTGGTGTCAAAACAATGCAAAAATCTACTGTCTTCGCCAGTTTAAAGATTTATAGATAACGTGTTTCAAGAAGATGTATAAAACGTGACATCTTACGCACATATTCTATGTTTTGACCTTGACCTCTGAAACTTTCGCCTTGTGTTTATTGCCGTTTCAAATTTGTTGGTTACTATAGTACTAGGAACTCACTAAAGACAGTTTCAAATAATTGAGTTGGTGCAAACCGTTAAAGATATAAGAAGTCTTCAAAATTTCTATATTAGTTTATGGTTAAGAACAATGCTGAAAACACAGTAACTGTTTTCACATTATATACATAATGAGCTGTGCTAAGTTATATCTCTTGTAGATTTTTTTTTCTGAAAAAATATAAGATAAACTATGCTTAAGTGAATGGGGGGATTTTCATTATTTGAATGGGATAGTCATAAACGTTTTCACCGGTTTTCTTTATATTCAATATGAATAAAACTGTGATACAGACTCATATATTTTGGTTAAAATGTTGGCTATGTTCATTTCTGAAGTAATATAAATAAGTGATTTATGTCTTATTCAAACTTATGATAGTCACCTTGAAGGGTAATATCTATCTCAAACAAGACGGTTATGATGGCCCTATTTCGCTTACCTAAGTACCATTGCACTTCACGCCAAAACACACAAAACAAACATTCAGACGTAAGCTACCAAAGTTTGCTATACAATATGTACATCAAAATGTTTGACCATAAAAGTCTATGTAAAACGAATGAATTTTCTTATCACCTATTTTTGACTCAACATGACCCAACAAACTTGACCAAGAGAACAAACCAACCTTTACAAATTGTCACGACAGGTACAAAGTATTCTAGAGTGCCCGATTCTTTGACCTTTCCCATTGAAACAATGTGACCCATAATCTGATAAGGGTCTATTAACAAATTTAATAAATTACCGTCATAATTGACTAATGTCATAGTGAATACCTAATGTTTACCCCTTGACCAAGATTCAAATTTTGACCTAAAGGTACCAACACAAAAATTTGAAATTTATGATCTAGGCTTACAATTTGGCATCAAGAAAAATTATTTGGTCTATTTTCATGATGAACAACTTTTTACCCAATGTCACCCAATTTCAAAAAACCAATTGCGACAAGTAGGATTTCAAATGTACTGTGACCTCTAGAGTGTTTCCATTGGTCATTGTGACCTAGTGTTTTGACCATTGACCTGGTCTTGATTTGACCTAGGATCGACCTGGTCTATTTTTGATCATTGGTGACCTAGATTTTATAAAGACAAACAATTTGATAAAGCTTCATGTAGATCAGGTAGAAAATGTGGCCTCTAGAGTGCTTACATTTGTTTTCTATATTTGACATGACATTGTTTTCGGCCCTAGATGACCCGGTATCAAACTCGACCGAGATTTGATCTGATTTGTCTGTCCTAGTTTCGAACTTGACCTAGGACTTATAATGACAAACATTCTGGCCTATTTTCATGATGATTGGGTAGAGTGTGGCATCTAGAGATTGCTTACAAGACTTTTCTACGATTTGGCCTGGTGACCTAGTTCTTGAACCTTGGTGACCTAGTTTCAGATATGACCTAGATTTGAAAAAGACAAACATTTTGATCAAGTTACATGAAAATCAGGAAGATGTGGCATCTAGAGTGCTAACAATTGTTTCTACTATTTGACCTAGTGACCGACTTTTGACCCTTAGATGACCAAGAACTTTTTAACAGACGGACGGACGAACGGACCGACGACTGACTACTATTGATCACATTAGCTTATCCTTGAGTATTTTGTGCTCAGGTTAGCTAAAAAGAATCAGGTTCGGTTTTGTGAAACAATTTTTAATAATTCATTTTTACTATTGAAACAATTCGTTAACAAAACATATATCGATATACCTTTGTCGCTTAAGTGAGCTGTATAATTTGATTGTTTTAATTCATAAAAAAGTTGAAAATTTGGGATATTTAATAAAACTTACAGAATAAGTTCATTTAGCCTTAATTCAACTTATTTACCCATAATGCAAAAAATAACTTATCACTTTTTAGAAAATAGTGAATCCATCTCTTTTTATCAACTGAATTGAACACATTTTGCGTTTCATGACCTTATCTGACTAAATTCTTCATACTTCAGTTACGTATGCAGGTTTGCATTTTGCTATGTTTTTGTTTGTTTCGATGCATCTGGTCCACTTTCTACTAGGTTATAGGGTAGTCAATATGGAATTATTTTAGTGATTAGGAAACTTGGTACTTTTGGGGTCAAGATATCTGATTTTCGAAAAGAATCTAAACTTTTGTGAAGGCAGAAATGGCGACGTTGTCTAGCAAAGCAAGAGCACTTCAGATCACCGAGAAGCACATCCTGAGCTAAAAACGCCAAAGTGAGCCAAAGTGAGCTGGTAAAAGAAGTCCTTACCTGTTCTGCGGCTACGGATGATGTACCAGCATAAGAAACTCACTACCAGGACAACTAACAGTAGAGCTCCTCCAAACCTGTAGGAAAATGCAAATAATTAATTTTGAGTTATATTTTGCTACTATGATATTGCAAACAAATATGGACACCTTTCTATCAGCACTTTTTTAAATTAAAAGCCCAGCCCAGTACTAAGCCCCCGATAGGTATAATTTTTCATCATGAATTTTCATGTTTTATCTAATTATTGGCTAAAACATGTTAAATAGTTCTGTCTTGAATGAAGTGCCACTTTTGCATGACTGCAGAGATGTTAGCATTAAACTTTTGACACCTCTTTTTCTTTGATATTGTATCTTTAACCACTTTAATATGAAAGACAGGCATATACGATAATTAGAACACTGATCTACCATTATTTTATCAATAAATTCATTTTCTGCGTTTGGCAAAATAAAAGTGCTTCTGTGGCTTTTACGTTGACAAATACAATCAGTTGCATTGACGGTAGGTAATTATTCCTTCATGCAACAAACTCATCATAAAAATGTTTTAGAAGGCAAAATATTTTCTTGGTTTCTATATTACAATTGCATACATTGTTAAATCCTTATGTACATTGCGGGAGGCATGTCTTAAAGTAACGTTTCACACAGTTATAATTAATTCAGATATAAGAATATCAGCATAATGTTCATGTTTCGTCCTTAATATTTCATTTCTCACGTTTCCTTTGCTTGTAAATATCAATTGGTTATAAACGATTGTCAATAATTTGACAACAAAATAAAGTTTAAATAAAATTATTTTGGTCTTGTGAGATCGAGATCGCGGATAGGTACATACGTACATGTACGGACAATTTACTTTACATGTGAAAGTTATGAATTTGAAAAAAAACCCACCAGAATGAAGTCCTAGCTGATATCTAATTTACAAGTAGTTTGTTGTTTTAATCTCCTCCCAAGCAGGAAGTCATCATGCCGCAAAAAAACTTTTTTAATCAACAGCTGTTTTTTTATTGTGTACACAACTAATTTCTTAAACTAATTTCGTATACAGTAAAAACCCTATTTGCGACCACCCCGATTTCGAGACCACCCCGCTAATGAGACCAATATTTTTCAGAACGGAATTTTTCTCTATATATCTTATTGGTCGCTAACCCGAAAAACGACCACCCCGTTATTCCGTAATACGACCACTAAACCAGTCCCTTTTCTTAATCAAGTGCTATTTTAATCCTATAATGCACCGCAGGCATTTTCACCTCAATTTCATATGTATTGTTTCATCTTAATGATAACTAAACACATCTGCCCAAGTTTTACAACACAATGACCAATTTACGACAATTGAGCGACCACTTTACACCACTTTACGGCAAAGGTAAGGATGGTGTGAAACAAACCGGAAGTGTTTGATAATTAATTGTCTTTGATTTATTTAATAATTTGATGTGATAATCGGTGGGGAAACTGTTAAAAATTAATTGCATGAGCAAACCATTGTGATCTGAGATAGAAAGACAGTCGGTGAAAATTTAATGTTCAGCTACAATCCTCTTGTTATGCTTTAAGTGGTGATCGAAACTTTTAGTTTTGAAGTGTTTAGGAATACATGTAAATGACATACTGAATTAATGTTGAAAGCACATATTCCAGTAAATGGCAAACTTTTTTTTGTTTGAAGTGCAGTCAGAAATTGTTTTATTTAATGAAAA
Organism: Saxidomus purpurata; assembly: GCA_022818135.1. Classification (NCBI taxonomy): domain Eukaryota; kingdom Metazoa; phylum Mollusca; class Bivalvia; order Venerida; family Veneridae; genus Saxidomus; species Saxidomus purpurata. The sequence continues at coordinate 66,006,017 of JAFMSR010000001.1, read as the reverse complement.
ATGCTATAAATTTTTTCATGGAAGTCTGACTTTATCGATCATTTTCTGTCTATAATTTGTAAAGACCAATTGCTACTGTACTAATGTCTTGCTATAATAAAATAAATACTATCAAGTCAAAAGCCAACAATTGAGACCCCCCCAGCCATCCCCGGGGGGGGTATTGTCAAAAATTTAATGTTCTCTGTGTATATATATTTTTGTTAGGCAATGTCCCTATTCTGTTAACCTGACTGTGATCTGTATCTAAGACTAAGGTAAAGATCAAACCTCTTAGGCACAGACCATATCCTAAGATGACTTGTGTACAAATGTTTAACCTCCAGCAGGAGTTTCAATCATCCTCTGTTTTTCGGATTAACCTATTCCTACTTAAAGTGGCACTTTACACTTACCATATAATTTGTCTGTCTAGTAGTCCATCGTCGTCACAACATTCAGTGCCACAGCACTTCTGCACTCCACTACATCTGAAAATCGCATACTAGTATCATAATATGTTATTGACCGTAGGCATTTACATTTTGACAATTTTTATCATTTAACTATGCATGTTTATCTTATCTTAAAGCCGATTGACACTTTGTCTGTAAAATTGCTTGTGGCTTTTATATTAGAAAGATATCTTACCTTTGGTGTCTTCAAATTGTCTTTTAGATCGAATGTACATATTTTAAATTTAGCGCAATACTTTGCCAATGATGTAGCATAATAAGAAACACTGTCTGTCAATGCTTTTTCGTAAAGATACGTTGTTGAACCGTATATGTCCCGGAACGTATATATCACACGTGTGTGATATATTCGACCGTAAATATAACACGTGTTTATGGCATTCGTTTGGTCATTTTTGACGTTTACACCGAAACGTATATGTCTCATAGGTTGTGAATTAAAGTGCATGAAAGTCAATTTACTTTTGCTTAAGTCATCCAGAAGAGGTCGGGCCGACCAGGGGCCATGCGTTCAGTTCTCTGTGTTTGTCAGTGTTGTCGCATGTCGTTTACCTTGGACTTTCTTGGATCATGTCATTGCTTCGGCTCTCCACATTCCTATTCATGTATATCCATATGAATGCCTCCCAAACATCGTTACATTTCGTTTTTTTTGTCTTTTTTGCATGGAGATTTCGTTTTCGTGTTCCTAAAATTCAAGTCACGTCTTTATGTGCAATATTTCACAATTTACGAATTATAACGTGAGCGGTCAATGCTTTTTCGTAAAGATACGTTACCAAAATGAAAGACTTGTTTTAAACGCAGTAGGACACAGTTATATAAAAACTATATATGTAAGCTGTTGGTTCTACATAGCAGTATTTAAAGAGCTAACGGAACTGTCAAAATGTCCGTATTAATTGAAAACATCTGTTATGTGTTTTTTTTCGAAGCGTAGAATGGCTGTAGCAAGCTTAATAGATACTTCGCCGTATATCAACCGACTGTTTTAATAATCTAGTCAAGTACAAGGCACTCTTTAGTGGATTTCCAACCGCCAAGCTAACAAACAAATTAAGAAATACAATAGCAAATACACCGTTTGTTTAAAACTTACTTGAATGTTTTGACCGTGCGGAAATCTATCATATACTCGCACGTTTTCTGTAATATAGAACGGAACAAAAAGGAAAATACATATTTGTTATGCAATAGATATATGCACTTACTATCATACATGGTGTTATAATCTTAGAAAGGTTTGGCTTATCGCCTACAAAAATTGCCTACACAAATATACTTTTAATATAAACTTGTAACAATGTCAGGGATGAAAGGTAGCTAGGTTTTTTTCAACGGAAGTGCCCTTAGGCAACCGACCCTGGAACCTGTGCCCACAAGCTCCGCTGTGTGATCCTACATACAGCAGCCAAATTTGTTTTGATCATTTGTCTGGAAAGTATTTCTTACATCATTAACCAACAGTTATGTGCAAATATTTACGGAATGAAAGATATATTTACATAGACAATTGAATGATGATCATTTTAAATGGTTGTCAAAGAGCATTTTCCCGAAATGGGCAAAATATGGCGAGTTTCATTCAACAGTTTGTCCTGAAAATATCAATTTCGAGGAAAGTACGATTTGTAAGCAATTAATATGTAAAATATCTACTGTAAAGTAATACCTTTCTTCAATGATATTATTTAATGAAGTAAAGGGTTTTGTTAAAAATTGGCAAAGTGTTTGACAGCCCCGCACAGCATAGAAAGGTCGTTGGATGCAAAAGTATCTTCGTTGTTATTTACCATAAAGGTATATACGTGCGTAGCTTCCGCTTTAAAGTTAGTTTAAACATATTTATTGCTGAAGATACTTGTATAATTGTAATAATTTATAATACAAAAAGGACAGTTTGACGCATATACACCTTCATTGCTGTATCAGTTCGGCAGTTTCTTACCAACAGCGATGGCAATGCCTTTAGAGTCATTATAAAAATATACCGAAGCTAATGATTGATAAACAAATATTTAAAACAATTAAGGTTTCAGAATGTAATATAAACTTGAAAAAGAAACACAATTTGAGTAAAGAGACATCAGTATATGAAGCGTTATCAAAGTCGAAGTACACATTATTTAACCAATTTCCCGCAATTTTGACGTATTGTTATTCGTGTGGATGCTGCATGCAGACACAATAGAGCAAAGCAAAATGAGTAAACACGTAAAATTAGATTTGCCTTTGTGTTTCTGATGACCGTATGATGTTTTGTTGTTCAAAATAAATGAACAAAATCAAAGCAAATGTCTACACAAGCGTAGGTTGGATAACGAATATGATTTATATATAGGATATATGTCGTCTACAGATCCTTGTACATCTTCTTATCGATTGTCCTTCCAAGGTAATAGAGTGACAAGAAAATGTAAAGCATGTATAAAGATGCAGCTTTTTACAAGTATTGAGAGGAAGTTACTCTATTGAGGACATTAATATGACATTTTAGTGATATAGACTCCTCCAAGTCACAATAACTTCCACACAAGTAGATTTCCTTATGGTTATAAGTCATGTTTATATTTACATAATAACTGTAGTGGCGGAAATTAACAACTCTCAAGTAACACGTTTTACATTACTAGATTTTCTTTCTGAGCAAATTTTTTGTCCCCTTTTCAGAAAAATAGCATGACATGAATTAAGCACAGTTTAAGACTATATAACGACAGAATTATATTCCATGATCAATGCAGCTATGGTCTTCTAAATAATTCCACCTGGTATGCTAGAATATGTGATAAAGTAGGTGAAGTCACTGATTATTTCTGAATGAAATATAAAGTACTAAACTAGAAATGAGTTTGCATTAAAGTGTGTGTGTTATAGTTCAGACAAAATTTCGATTTTGTATCTATATCATTACATTCCTTCAATCCTTGTTTATCAACGAATAAACAATGCTGCAGGGTTCCGATGCACATTTACAAAATCATTGGACATAATCTATAAAATCTATATTGATAGGCTAATAAAGATGTTATATCTTAAACAATTTTACTTGACCCTTGACTGCAATTTTAACTTCACAAATGGATTTTCATGCCGAGTTGCATTTAAAGATTCGATTTATGTTAACCTCTATGAAATATTCAAAAGTGATCAATCTACAATATTATAATCGACAAAAGAGTCAAAACAAATAGTTCTAAAATAATTAGGCATTTCTGTACATTGAGTGCTGTCGTCAGATGAAAATAAAACTACACTTAACAACGGATTGAGTCAAAACTGTGAGCTCCAGTTCCGACAAAATACACTAACACCCTTAGGAACCATGAACGGCGTCCGCTCAAAACGACTGTTTGAACTAAACTACAAGCATAATTTTTATAATATCAATGTGCTACGCATTTCAAAATTTATCTAAATAGATTCAGAAAATTTAAAATTAAGACGTTCGCTACTCAAACTAAAACGCTTTCATTGATAGCCATAGCTGAAAGACATAAACGCTGAAACAAATGCTGCTGCAGGAACACGGATGATAATTTAAACAGAAAAATGTCGGACTATCTGTACTACTTTTATAAAACATCGTAAATTTTGTGGATCATGAGCTATATTATCCTATTAAGTTAAAACTGGAGAATTATAGATATGCCTTTTCAAGTGCTGTGTTTTTCATTTAAAGGTCAACGATTTAAATGACAGAAGTAGGTACTGAGGAAAAATAGAAGAATCAGCTTGCTTAAGTGAGGATGAATGATTATTTAACTCAACAATGAGTTAGTTGCCTGATTTCTATATAGTTACAAAGAGAGCGACGATTTCCCTACATTTATAACGACATTTTCCATGCTGTACAAGACTGGTACCAACACTTTTCACGGCTCTGCTGTGATGGTGCCGTTTTCAAATACCGTACTCACTTTACACAGAGCCGTTATATACGAATTTGAGCTTGAAAATTTAGACACACCATAGAAGAACAGATTTTCTTTAGTTTACACGAATTTATTTTAGTTCGATTGCGAAGAAAGCTCCGGAGCTTATTTAAACGCTCTCGAACATTTACAGCTGGGTAGACTGAGGCACGTGTGGTTTCAGTGTCTTTGCCATGGACATACCTCGTACTCCGGCTGGGAGCTGGATTTTCTTTACAGTAGGGTATTCTAAAACGAATCCTTTTTTACATATTTGTTGAGTACAAAGCGTGTTTTCTTCGAAATTGATGTTTTCATGACAACCTTATTACTTAAATTCGCCATATTTTGCACATTTCCGGATGAAACTCTGACAATCACCTATACTGATCATCAGATATCTGTCTGGATAACTATATCTTTCTTGTTTGAACATAAATGTTGATAAAATTGAAAATACTTATCCCCCGATGATCAAATAAACCTGGTGCTGTATATGGAAGCACATAACGGAGCTTGTGTGCAACGTCACGTGTTTGACCCAAATTATAATACATGCACTTCATAATATTGTAATTATTTTTGTGATTGGTGTAATGTGATGGTATGTAGTATTTAAAATTAAAAATCG
>JAFMSR010000001.1:65981007-66000517 GCA_022818135.1 Saxidomus purpurata | reverse complement strand
TTCTACTGATTAATATAACTTCCTCATGTTACTGATAATTGTATTTAGGAAGAAAAAGTTACTGGTTTTTCCAGGAAACGGACTCGAGAGTGACTCGATAAGCTGAAAGCTTTCTTCACAATCAAGCTAAAATAAATTAGTATAAACTAACTCATGTTTTTTTTCTTAGGTTGTGGGTGAGCCATTTTCATCAGGACAACTGGAGTCTATCCATGGTTTCGTTACAAAGGATGGCTGTGACAAGCAAGTACCAATGGCATTCATTTTGATGTCTAGAAGGAGGAAAGAGGACTATGTTAAGGTAACTGACTATTGTGGAATACATGTAGTTGTGTACTTTCTATTGGTACCAGAACAAAAACAAACATTTAATTCATCTTAAATCATACAAAACCTGCCATGAGAATCTTTCATATTTATGAACCAAAAATAACAACAACCATTAATATAATAACCTTTGTACATACATACATTCCGTACAATATAAACTAATACTGCAAGTATATTGACTATTCAACTTCCACTAAAAAAGTTTCTTATTGTGTTTTAGGTGTTGACAGAGATAAGGGATGCACTTGACAATGTCGTGGTTGAGAATTTTGTGATGGATTTTGAACAAGGTAATACATTTTTCCTGCTCACAATACCTTTGTGATTGTTCATTTTATATATTCTGCTTATTGAATACAGCTGTATATAAACTGCATCATTTTCATGTAAGAAGAGTGCTTGTCAACAATATGGTGATATTGGTGCATCATCAGAACAGTGCTGGTCAGCAATGGAGACAGTTAAACATATTGAATGATTATAACTATGTATGATCTGAAAAAAATTGTTCTCCTTATTCATTTTGGGATAAAATTTGTAATTTGTGTTTTATATTATTTTTCCAGCTGCATGGTTAGCCGTCCGGGAAGTGTTTCCCTTAGCTACTATTAAGGGTTGTGTATTTCACTATACACAGGCAGTGTGGAGGAAGGTTCAGGACCTCGGTCTGAAAACAATTTACATGGAGAGAGCAAGCATCCACAGTTACATCAGACAGTTGATGGCACTACCTTTCTTACCAGCAGCCCACATTGAACCAGCATTCAGAGAACTTTCAAGGAGAGCCAACAGCCAGAAATTAGCCGATTTGGTAACATACATCGAGAGGCAGTGGATTAGTCATTCAGTGTTTGACGTCAAGTCCTGGTCCGTTTTTGGATTGACTGTGAGGACTAACAATGATGTAGAAGGTAAGCAGAATGACTCTGATTTTGATACATATACATTTATATGGGAAACTGCCAACGTGCATACAGAAGCTCCTGACCAGACTTTCTGCTTGTGTCCTTTGTTAATTGAAGTTAAATTTAATCTTTTATTGAGTGATAACAAAATAGCTATAACTTCTTTAAAAGTGAAATACAGACTATCTTGTTTAAAACAGACAATTCCTAAATTTTGCTTTCTTTACTTCAGGTTGGCATCATAGACTTAACCGCCTTGCTGGACATCAGTGCCTTAGTTTCTACAGGCTGGTACCAGCACTCCGAAACGAAGCAGAGCTCCTGTCTTATGAGCTCAGACTTGTCCGGGATGGTGTGACGACACGAAGGATCAGGCCGGTTTATCGGATGATAGAGAAAAAAGTGAAAGAGCTCTGGGAGAGATATTTAAAGAATGAAATAAACACAAGTGAACTGTTGAAGGATTGTGCCAAGACCTATGGACCTCAATGTGAGGCAGCACATGAAGTTGAGGAGGAAGTTCTGATTACAAGGTTGTAATTCTGTGTTGACAGTGAAAAATTAGATGATTGGTAAAATGCCATTATGACTGTGTCTTTGTGTGTATATATTAGATAAGATAAAGGAGAAGGAACCATGTATATATGTATATATGTTGTTGATAATGTCTGATAAAATAAAATATAAAGTTACCATTTGTTTAAGTTATATATGAAAAGCTTATATTTTGTTGCACTTCTAATTATCAGATTTGTTCACTGGCCATAGTTAATGTTAATTAATTTTATATGCATTTTATTCACTGGCTGTGCATTATAAGTCTGAAAATTAAATGATTTCTAATTTTAAAATCAATTCTTAATATAAAACTGTGATAAGATATCTATAATCCAATTATTACATGTGATTCACTTCTGGCAGGTGTTAATTACTGTCTTTCAAAAGGTGTTAATTAAATCACAGCCTTTAATATACTTCAAAATTTTGAGCATATAGTTAAAATATGTATTTTGTGATAAGAAATCTACTCCTCTGATAAAGTTTTAATGATGTTTCTTATGTTACATTATTGAGAATTAAGTTCAGTGATATAGATCTAAGTTGTTTGTCTGTGAAAAAGAACCCTGTTAATATTTATAAACTAATCAAATATTAAATAACACATCTAAATAGTCAATCTCTATTGAAACAATAAAAAGGATAAATACGTTATTTAATAATATTAATGATTATTTTGATTACTAATATTATAGTGTTTAGAAGATAAAAAATGATAATGCCTTGATTAACTGTTTACTTTTGATTGTACTTAACTTTATTATAAATGATCGTTCCACTAAAAACATGAATAAAATATTGAAAACTTAGTACAGCACAAACAAAAATGCATATAATATTTATCTATATGTAAATTATATCAAATAGATTTCATTAACATAAATAAATAAAATAAAATTGGGGGGGAAAAGTCTTGGGAGGAAACGTCTAGGGGGGAAACGTCTTGGGAGGAAACGTCTTGGGGGGGAAAAGTCTTGGGGAGGAAAAGACTTGGGGGGGAATAGTCTGGAATTCCATTTTCGCGACTATAAGTTTTAAAAGAATTACTAATTTACTATTTACACGGACCTATATACACCTGTGAATATAGTCCCGTGCTGATTTTGCACGTTTTAGTTTGTTTACAATGAAACAGAAAGCTTTTAACAACACAGAATTACTACAAATTCAATTCTATGACTAAAGCTTGTCTTACACACTCTTCTTTCATTTTTCTTCTTTGCTTATATGCATTTTTATAAGTAAAGATGCATACAGACCAGCAATGAGAGCCAGGGAATCACCTTTCCAGAATATAGACATGTTAATTAGTGCCCGGATGTGCGAAGCAAAGATTACATGGTACCATTATAATTATTGAAAATGTTACTGTTTTGTTGGCGACCTGCAGAAATAATATTAATGATAGCCTATATATTCGTCCCAGGATTAAGGAAGGACATAAATCATGGGCATTTTATTTACTAAGAAAAAGGAAGGAAGCAATCCTGTAATTTGAAGCTGTAAGTTAACTTTCTCAGTGCTGATGTTTATTTAGAACATCACATGCATACAGTGAAGACTGAAGAACTAGTTTCTGATAATAGAGAAACATTGTACATTATCTTTATAAGTATATTTTATTTATTTAAAAAAGCAACAGGCAACTTTGATAGTCACCATGGTCATTAGTTACAGATTGTGTTTCTTTCACACAATCTGATGTCATCAGCAATTCTTCCTGAAAATGCCTCTGAAGTAACAAGGTGACTTATGAAACTATTTTCAGTTGCATTCCCTGCCAATGCATTATGCTGTTCATAATATTCCACATTTTGGAGGGGTTTACTATTGTTTCAACCATAATATGGGCCGCTGACATTGTTTATTTGTGACAGACATGTTGTTTACAACATATGAACTATTAAAATGCACATTTACCTAATTAGATGATTTAGATCACATCTGCTGTATTCTTTGGCTTACAAACAAGGTTACTCCTAGGATGAGTCCCAAAATGGCCAAGTGGGCACAATTGGTGTTTCATCACTGTGACAATGAAGTGGTGCTGACATTGTTCACAGGCCTTTGTGACCACTAAGTGACTAACAGCATTAATCCTCAATTCAATTATTCATGTTTTCAGTTGCACAACTTTAACTGCTCAGCATCATGGGAACTGTGACAGGTTCAAGGTGGTCATTCCCTTTGCAGGACAAACAATCACATGTACGTGCTATATTTCCTAGATGTTAAGGCTATCAATTGTAGGTTTCACTGTTTAACAGTTAAACATTTCATTGCATATCAGTTGAATTTTAATAATGTGTTCAAGTTTAAAGTGACATTATGCGCATATTACTGCACAAAGTGTATTTTTGGTGACAGTTTTATAAAAGCAATTTTTGGTTGCTGTGCATTTAAATGTGTTAAAATAATGATTATGCCTCATATATTTTGAAAGTTATTTTTATGCCCCCGAAGGGTGGCATATTAAAATCGCACCGTCTGTCCGTCCGTCCGTGCGTCCCCACTTACAAATTCGTGTCCGGACTGTAACTTTGTCATGCATTGAAGGATTTTAAAATAACTTGGCACACATGTCTAGCACATCAAGACGACATGTCGCGTGCAAGACCCACATCCCTATCTCAAAGGTGAAGGTCACACTTGGAGTATGAAGGTTATGGAATCCTCTATATATGCACACATTCGTGTCCGGACTGTAACTTTGTCATGCATTGAAGGATTTTCAAATAACTAGACACACATGTCTAGCACATCAAGACGACGTGTCGCGTGCAAGACCCACGTCCCTAGCTCAAAGGTCAAGGTCATACTTAGAGTTTGAAGGTAATGGATTCCTCTATATATGCATATATGCACACATTCGTGTCCAGACTGTAACTTTGTCATGCATTGAAGGATTTTAAAATAACTTGGCACAAATGTCTAGCACATCAAGATGACATGTCGCGTGCAAGACCCACGTCCCTAGCTCAAAGGTCAAGGTCACACTTAGAGTTTGAAGGTAATGGATTCCTCTATATATGCATATATGCACACATTCGTGTCCGGACTGTAACTTTGTTATGCCTTGAAGGATTTTAAAATAATTTGGCACAAATGTCTAGCACATCAAGACGACGTGTCGTGTGCAAGACCCACATCCCTACCACAAAGGTCAAGGTCACACTTAGAGTTTATAGGTAATGGAATCCTGTATATATGCATACATTTGTGTCCGGACTATAACTTTATTATGCTTTGAAGGATTTTAAAATAACTTGGCACAAATGTCTAGCACATCAAGCGGATGTGTCGCGTGCAAGACCCAAGTCCCTACCTCAAAGGTCAAGGTCACACTTAGTGTTTAAAGTAATGGAATACTGTATGCATGATTACTCTGTCATGCATGGAAGGATTTTAAAATTACATAGCACATTTATTGAGCACATGGAGAGGACACAGACTGTGAGGCACCTCTTTCGGGGGCATTCGTCACTTGTGAGGGACAGCAGCTCTTGTTTCATACTGGTAGCGGGAAGAGTTTGGTGAATTGGGTTTAAAGTTATTATTTCCTGTACACTTTTGTACACACACCATTTTCAGCTGGATTTTCACTTGAAAGAAATGCGCATAATGTCACTTTAAAGCGACTGCACTCCAGATGGACAAGTTACGATAAAAAAAGAAAATTTTCAATTTCAAGAAAACAATTGTCATTACTGTATCAGGGGCATTGTATTATGATAACGTGACAAGTTTTCTAACAAAAGAAACAATTAAAATGTGTTGTTTTGCTTACTTTTATTGTAGAAAATATCACCCCGTGACTAACGGGGTGGGCTCTTTGGTATATCAATATTTTTAACTCGCATCAAATCAGCTGACTCCGTAGTGTAGTAGGTTAAGCCCCTGTAAATTTTTTGTAAGCGCAAAGATCCGAGTTCAAAACCTGGCTCGGATAAAAAAAAAATTTCTACCTTTATTTTTAGCTCTTACACAAAGAAAATAATCTTGATGTTGACAAATTGAATATATATTGATTTTACCAAAAAATTAAAATTTACTAAGAATTTGGAGTGCAGTCGCTTTAATGATGCAATGGGAAAAGAGAAAAAGTCAAAACTTTTTATATAAGTCCTTACATTGAATAACATAGAGTTGCTTGCTTAAATTAAGATACTGACATAGAATAAACAATGATAAATGAGTTGTAAAATAGAACTTTTACATGTATCATATATATCCCATGATTAGAAGGACTATCTATACTTCATGTTGTTACAGGGGAAGTGTTATTTGATTGCAATTACCCTGACAGTCCACCAGATTTTATTTTTGGATCAGAAGATCTTGACTTCTTTCCAGACATTCACAGTTTAAAGGTATATTTAACCAATGTCAGTAACATTGCATCACAGTCACTCTAGTCTACAAATAAAGCTCTCAATTACTATTCAAGATAATCTTTTAAAATAATTCTTTTTATGCTGGTTTCAATATATATGTGTTGCCCCATTTATGTATATTAGTATATCATAATATGCTTTTAAAAAAACTGTTTAACACATGTACACAAATGCTTTTTTAACTCCTTTTACAGTATCAGAGTTTAAAAGGATTAAGTAGAATAGATTCATTCTTGAAATTTCATCTAAGTTTTTTTAAGTTGACCTTTTGTTTTGCATACAATATAAATTATTAGAAAAACGTGTATACGTTCACTAAAATTTTGAACGAATCCCAGTCTGTAAGGGAGCTACCTAACACTACAATGAGAGAAGACATACTTACTAAAACATTTTTTCCCCCAGAGTTTAGTTGAATGGGACTACAAGGAGCCAAGTTGTCTAGTGAGAGTAATAGAAGAACTGCTTTACCAGTACAAAAAATACCAGGTAATAGAATAAATTACGGTTGAGGGATGTATAATGGCCAATTTATTTTATTTTATTCTCTTTGGCCTGGCAGTGTTGGATATGAATCTTGTCAATTATACATTTAATTTTGATTGAACACGAATTTATCATTTACATAATCATATGTAATAAGTTAAGCAGAACTGAGCATGCAGAGCTCTGACATGATGAGCTATTAGGTGTTGGGATAAGTGGATGTTTGTAGTCTGTCCATCAGTTTGTTTACATTCTGAAGCAATCTTTAAAAAATTTGGACACAATGGTCAAGGTCACAATATTTAGATTAAGTTTAGTTTTAATTACGAGCTAAGTTGGACCAACACAGTAAGACTTAATGCTCCTTATTTAACAAAGATTTCTGTATTTGATCTTTATTACCCTCTCAAAACCACATTTCATGAGCAATCCTAACCAGTTCTGAATGTGTATGACAACAAGATCTTTGTCAAGTTTATTACGGACTAGATTGGGTCATGGTTAAGGTGATATATATTCAGAATTTCCATATAGAACATAATGATTTTCCTCTGTTGAAAACATTTTATTTAGGCATGCTTGAGCATGAAATACTCACAGAGCAATGTTCAACTTCATGTCAACATTTTGTATCAAACAACCACTTTGCCTTGTGTCATGAAATTTTAAGGCAATCATCCTTGTTGGATCCTCAGTTTTCTTCATTCAAAGCTATTTGATGCACAACTCTGGCTGCCATGGCAACCAAAAGGAAACTCTTAAAATTCTTTAGAGTAGAAACTGTTGATTAAATGTTTTGTGAGTTTCATGAAATATTCATTAAGTGACATTTTTTCTAATTTCATCAAGTTAGTAGTAAGTTAAAAAGCATTGCTGCGAGAGAATGGGCTAGTAGTGCAGGCTCCTTGCAAACCAATATTTAAATGCCTACATGGTTCACACTATCACCTCAGTCACAACAAGCAAAAAAACATTCTTAAAAACAATGAGGTTTAATACAAGTGCAGCTTGAGGAAGCCTCCCTCACATGTCTACCCTCACCTCCTATCCTGACCTCCTACTCTCACCGCCTACCCTCCCTAACACAAACACACTTTAACAGCGTTAAAAAGGTTTCATTCAGTCTTAGTGGAATAGAGATCAGACTTTTTTTGTTAGGATATACTGCCTTTATCATATCAACCATTAGATATTGTATGTTTTTAGGAAAGTATTATTGCTGGTACCCATCGCCTGAAGTTTGAGTACAGTTCACTAGTTGAGGATACAGACATTAGATCAGAGGATGTGGAGATACATGTGTCTAGAACAGAGGTACTGGCTTTATGTCTACTGATTTTTCTTACTTCCATTTTATCAGCAGTCTAAAAGCCCAAACAGTATTCCATTGATCCTTTATATAGCAAACTCTTCAAGGCAGTTGCAGTTGGTTTGTCTTTAGACTACTATAGCACCACAAAGGTGACACGATTAGTTGTGCTTGTTTATGTACATGTACATCATGTCTTGTTAGTTTACCAGATATCAGAGCAATGCTGTTATATGAGTGTTTGTTTTCAACACACTGAAAACACCTGAAATTATTAATTGCTCAAACCATGATGAAACTTTATTACTGAAAGTAGAATTGGGGAAATCTGGATTCACATGATTTTTAAAGCATTTTATTTTTGCACAGCACTACTGATACTGTGTTTCTACAACCGGAGTGATGAAATATGAAGATTGTGGAAATCAGTTTAAATGATAGTGTAACAAAACAATACAATTGGTTATATACTGTTTATTACAGAGCAGAATGGGGCCAATAAATTTCCTTATTAAACTACATGTAGATTTTGGAAGGATACCTGCATATATATTAAAGGTAAGTGTACACTTTGAATTTGAAAAAATAAATAAAGACATCATTCAATGAATTTAAAACTAAAAAATGGGAAAATAATAACTTAATTTTTATTTAAGAAAATGGATTTTAATGTTAACCCTACTGAAGCAAATGATTCTGCCTATATGAACAGTGCATATCATGACCAAAGTGTCACTAGTGTGGACTATTTTCCCTAAATAGTTTGTTTCAGACTGGGACAGCTTTCAGACAACTTCTTGTCTTGAAATTAGACACTTACTTCAGTATTGTCACATAATTAGATGTAGAATGGTGAAAGTTCATTAAGATGATAATTATAAAGTCCAACACTTTCTCAGTCTCTCAGATACCATGATAGTGTCTAGAGATTGGTTGACACAAATCCTACTATTGCAGCTTGATCCAGGAGAGGACTCAGCCTTATTACTTGTGTCATATAACAGTGCAGAAGGCACCAGGATTACACCACAGTTATATTTGTCACCAAGAGTTGAAAGGTTTGTACCATTACATGAGTCTAAGTATTTTTTTTTAAAAATAACGGTCCATTACTAACACCAAATCAAATTTTCTTTTTAATTTGGAAATGTAACGGGTGTCCTCTAAGAAGGAAAAATATGACATACTGCATCGAATGTGACCATATTGTGTTGAAAATTTGAGTTTAACAAAAGAATTAATAAATTATATTTTGCCTTTTCAAAAACGAAAGTAGGTTAAACATTTGTCAAGTATCTTTGTAATTTTCCAGAAGTCTCACAGAAAGAAGCTGTTAATATGTTGTACATGAATAAGCATGACTATTTTGAATTATAGTTGAAGGAACTTTACTTCCAATGATTCAATTCAATTCAAATTGTTTATTATGATTCAGGCCTCCAGCCTATACACATAAACATTTTATACATCTATACATAATAGCATAATGGACACATGGATGTGAAACATATATTTCGGACTGTTTACAACATGCAATAAAGTGAAAGTAGGACAAAAAGACCACCCAGGTCAATGATTCAATCTATGGAAATTCAAAAACATTCACTCATTTCTCTGCAGCAGTATTTCAAACAGGTCACAATATGGCCACATTTGATGCAGTATGTCATTTTTTCCTTCTGAGAAGATGCCCGCTACAATTCCAGATTTAAAAGAAAATTTGATTTGGTCTTAGTAATGGACCTTTAAGCCATTGTCGCTGAATATTTAATGCAAAAAGCAAAATTTATCATACCTGTAGAATCTTATTTCCAAAAGTAAAAAAAAAAATTTCTCCTTTTCTGTTTGAGCCATTTTCTAAATGGAATTTTGATTGTTATTGTATTTAGATAATCTTATACAGGGCACTTGGTGGATCAGCTAATCTAAGGATTCCAGGATTTCCTGTAGGGTCTTGCTTGTCAGAGTATGTCCCAGATGTAACACTTCTTCTAAAAAATAAGGTAATTGTTGGGACATTGTTTAATTATTATGAAAGAAACTGTAGATAAGTTTACAAAAATGAGAAGAACTTTGGATAGTTTATACACCTTAATTTGAAGCATTGTATTGTACATGTAATGGATAGGGTTGCAAGAATATCAGATATTTATTGCAACAGGAGACTTTAGTGTAAAATGTTACCATAACTACATTTTGGCCTTGATAGTGCTTGCCTCCAAAGTTACAGAGACAGCTAGAGCAAAAGGTGTTCACTTGGACAATGACACTAATGCCATATATTCCTCGCAGCTGTAAATAGGTAGCAGAGATGAAACCTTGCTGCCTCTCACTCACAAGCATGGTTAATCTGGAATGAGCATTTGAAAGCGATCCGACAAGCCAAGGAAGCTGTTTTTAGAATCAAACAAGTATGAATGTGTATAAACTAATCACCGGATGAATTATATCATGTAAAGTTGCATTGGTATTTAATTTCCTCAACAGGTAGAACAGATTGTACAGTGCTATGAAAAGAGAAAAGAGTATATAGCTGCATTTTTAAACATGTTTGGAAGGTAAGACAATATGTTTGGAAGGTAAGACAATATGTTTGGAAGGTAAGACAATATGTTTGGAAGGTAAGACAATATGTTTGGAAGGTAAGACAATATGTTTGGGAGGTAAGACAATATGGCCACTGTCAGCAGAAAATGTCTCTGAAAGTTTAGGAGAACAATTTACCGTTATAGAATAATTTTCTTCATGGTAATCTAATCTGAATTCTAAAATTTTCCCTTTTTTTGTTACATAAAGAATTTATGTAGTACATTTGTACATGTACCAGTATGTTGAATATACACATTTTATCTGTTTATGCAATGTCAGAATACTTAAAGTCTTACACCAATGATCATAACTTACATCAGTTTACTAATAACCATTTCTATGCTTATTAAAAGCAAAACAGTTGGCTTTTTTTTTCATCAGCCTAGTATTTAGGTATAGTACTATATTTGTGTTTTGAAGACAACCTTGTATTAAATTTTCATACAAGACACATGTTAAATAAGATCTTGTAATAACTATTGCACTTTTTTAGTTGACTTCAAAAAAATTAAAATTATTATGGTTAGGGGATTGGTTGCCAATATTGACTGAACAGTGATTAAAAAGATATTTTTGTCCACTGTTTTTTCAGTTCTGAAAAGTTACAAAAAGATATTTCTATCCACTGTTTTCCCAGTTTTAGAACCACCATTAACAATGTTAGAGTTTTTGTGCACTGAAAGGAATGCCTATGCTTCCTATTTGAACATATTTTCACCTTCAAAAGCCATGCAGCAAGTATTTTATCGATCTTCTTTTTCTTTTTGCAGGTCTGTACTAGAATATGATGTTGAAGGCTTCACAAAGATTTCATTTTTGTTTGAATGGAATGACTTCTTCTTTATTATTTATAGTAAGAATGCCTTTTGTTTACATATCTCTATGTCACAATATACCTAATAAACCAGAGAGATGGTTTTCCATGTCACTTGTAAAGAAATTCTTTGGAACTAGTCTGAAATGTTCTCTTCTCTTTTTGAGGCCACCTTGTCCTTTTTGGCATTCTAGAATAATCCATAGCTTCACCCTGTATTGTGTTGCTATTGTACTGATATTGTATAAAAATAAATGCAAGTATGTGTACTTTAAGTAATGACTTCCATCAATTGTTATCAAAGTAAATGGAAATGCATGTACTGTTAAGTAAACTTTCTATGTTAACAGAAATGTTTCCAACTTTTACTTAAAGTGACATTATGCGCATTTTTTTCAAGTGAAAATCCAGCTGAAAATGGTGTGTGTACAAGAGTGTAGAGGAAATAATAACTTTTAACCCAATACACCAAACTCTTCCCGCTACCAGTATGAAAAAATAACTTTCAAAATATTGATTTTCTTATTTGACTGGGAGAGTCAATTTAAGAAAAGAACAACTGCATGCAGGAGTTGCTTCCCTTCCACTGCCGAAATCTCTACCAACATCAACAACGACACATTCAACTATCATTTTATCAGTCCGATTTTTTATATCTAAAGCACCAACTTCAAATACTAATGCGGCATAATCATTAATTTAACACATTTAAATGCACAGCAACCAAAAATTGCTTTTATAAAACTGTCACCAAAAATACACTTTGTGCAGTAATATGCGCATAATGTCACTTTAATATATTCAGCAACTGATCTACTTTATTTGCAGTTGAGTTACCAGCATATTTCCCAAAAGAGCATCCACATATAACATTTCAGTCTATTTATCACGAGACCAAAGGGAAGCCATATTTTGAGGTACACGAGAATGACTACCCATACAGTCCTAGATGGAGTGGGTTGGAAATGGCAGAACGGGCAAGGTTTGTGTAAATTACGTTAATTTCAGAAAGGAAAAAAAAGATCATGTTAAACAGGATAATTAAATGCTAAGTAGAACCCTCCTGTGTTGTTGAGTGGTTAAGGTCGCTGACTTGTTATTCCTTAACCTCTCACTCATAGAGGGTCATTTAAGTTTGTTGCCATCCTGACTCTTTATGTGAGAAAGTTGGCAGATTCATAGGAAAATACAAATCTAGTACTAGATCTTCCAAGGCATGATGGTTAAGTAAACCTCCTGCTGAAGAATTGAAATACTGTACGTGTGTTAAACCCAAACAGGTAAGAAAGACTGAGTAAGCATAATTATGTCCAAAAATCAAACCAGATGAAAACTAGAGGTTTCTGAAATCTGACAGACCAAACTGCAAACAGTCATAAATTGTTATATCTTTCTGGATAGTTTTTAATCAGTACAGGAAAGTCGCACTTTCTTCAGTAACCATTGTTATTTTGATGAAATGTGTCTGTTTCACAACAGAACTGCAGCTTTGATATGAGACTTATAATATCTATTAAAATTATAAAAATGTTTCCATCTGTAGTAGTTTTCAGACGCAAACAGAAGTTTTGCAAAGAAATTACAAGAACAAGATATAGAGATTGGGTAATACAGTGTACATTTTGTTGCACATGATATCCTGAACATGTCTTTACTCTGTGAACTCAAAGGCTGCCAGTCTGCTTCAGTGATCGTCAGTTGATAACTTTTCTTTCTAATAATCTAAAAATAGAATCATGTATCTGTTCATGAACAGTTTTGCCAAAATTATTTCTGATTGCAATTTCTTTTATTTTAGGACATTCATACTGGACAACATTGGTTTGTTCCAGAAACAGTCGGTGGTAAGCTGTCCGACTTGAAGTTACACTGAGAACATTGAGTGTACATGTGATTGTGCAATATATAAACAAGTTGATGTGTTTATCTGACTTTGACATCTAGTGTTTACCTGCAAATGCAGCTGTGTTCAATGTTACTTTCAACAAATAAATTGCTATTTTATTACATTCTTTAGTGTAGTGTTGTTTTTAATTGATAGATAGTCTAAAGAAGAAGTACATGATGCTTTTCACCTGTCAGTGTATCTTTCATATTTTCATTTCTGCAAAGAATTTTTTAGATGATTGATATATTTGAATCATTGTGATTGGGACAGTTGAGTTCAAGAGTGCAGAACAGTTCAGTTCAGTACTGTATAGTTCAGTTCAAAATCTGTTGACAAGTAATATAACAGTACAAGTCCATCCTAGCTTACGAGTGTAAAATAACATCCATACTGCTCTTTTTAGGTAGAACTAGACCTATCACTAAATGTGATTAATACCCCCGAAAGACTGCTTTATAAACTGAGGAAGTTCGTAGTAACAGAATACCTTGCAAAAAAAACTAAAATAGAGATATTGTTCTTGGCAATAACTCTGTAATTACTCAAGATAGAGTAATGGTTCTTGTACACTGCACTTCCTCTCAATGTGCTGAACCATTGCATGAAGTTATACTGCATTCCAAGTAGTTTTCAGGTTATGCTCTGCGACAAGGAAAAGTAAAAATGGGCAATAACTCTGTAATGACTCAAGATAGAGTTATGGTTTCTGTGCACTGCACTTCCTTTCAATGTGCTTGACCATTGTATGAAGTTAAATTGAATTCCAACCAGTAGTTTTCAAGTAATGCTCTGGACAAGGAAAAGTAACAAAGGGCAATAACTCTGTAATGAGTCAAGAAAGAGTTAAGGTTTTTGTGCACTGGACTTCCTCTCGATGTACTTGACAATTGTATGAAGTTGTATTGAATTCCAACCAGTAGTTTTCAAAAAATGCTCAGGACAAGGAAGAGTAACAAAGGGTAATAACTCTGTTATTACTCAAGATAGAGTTATGGTTCTTGTACACTGCACTTCCTCTCATTGTGCTAGACCATTGTATGAAGTTGTATTGAATTCCAACCAGTAGTTTTCAAGTAATGCTCTGGACAAGGAAAAGTAACAAAGTGCAATAACTCTGTAATGACTAAAGAAAGAGTTATGGTTCTTGTACACTGCACTTCCTTTCATTGTGCTAGACCATTGTATGAAGTTGTATTGCATTCCAACCAGTAGTTTTCAAGTTATGCTCTGGACAAGGAAAAGTAACAAAGGGCAATAACTTTGTAATTACTCAAGATAGAGTTATGGTTCTTGTACACTGCACTTCCTTTCATTGTGCTAGACCATTGTATGAAGTTGTATTGCATTCCAACCAGTAGTTTTCAAGTTATGCTCCAGACAAGGAAAATGCAACAGACCACCTGACCGACCGACCAACCACCTGGTGACTCCTATATACACCCCCCCCACTTTGTTTCTGGGGTATAATGAATTTTTTTTTGTTGGTCAGTCTACAGTTGAATTTTCACACTGTAAAATACACACTTATGAAACTATCTTGAACTTGGACACAATGTTTATAGCCAAAGGATCTTAGATTTGTTAGATCAGACCAGTGTATTTGCAACTAACACCCTTGATATAACATTTTCTCTGTGGAACTTGTGTACACTCGTGAAGTTACATTGCTTGAGCAGTCATAATTATATACTTAAAAAGGAATGTATTGTTACCACTGATCTCAGAAAGACCTAATAATTGAGTTTGGCTTTTTCACAGATATGTATATAGGAAACAAGAGGGCCCTGATGGCCCTATATCGCTCATCAGAGTACCATTGTCCTTCACGACAAGGTCACGTCACCAAGTCCAAAGCACTACATGAACATGCAGATTCCTATGTACCAAAGTTTGTTCAAAATATGTCCATCAAAGTTTTTGGCCTTAAATTTTTTGGTGACCCCTGACATTGTCATTATAGGCAGTTGTGAGCCTTTTGTTTGAAAAGGGCCAATGCAAAGTATCCCGGAGGTTGCGAGTTCAAGCCCACTGGGGTCACGACCGTACTTCCTCATATGACACCAGTACTGGTTATTCCAGGAAGCGGACTTGAGAGTGACTGGATAAGCTACAAGCTTTCTTCACAATCGAGCTAAAATAAATTAGTATAAACTTTAAAGAATCCCTATGCTACTGAGCAAATTTGGTGAAAATCTGACATATTCTTAGGAGTTAATTTAAATTTTAAAAGAGCTTTATGTGAAATGTTGATGCTGGAAGACTGACTTCAGACAACCTACCTGTACTAATTGCCTTTGGCTCAGATAAGCTTAAACAGCACAAAACAATCTCATTTTTAAATGAATTTATTTAGATATAAAAGCCATTCATTATAACCAAGTGAAGCAAATATCTTTAATTAACAGTAAATACAAGTGTTTGTATATTCATGATATCACAGTATGCACTGTATACAATATCACAGTACATGTATCTAAATAACAGCTGTTGGTAAATCGCAAATACGTCTATTCATAAAATTGGTAAAATTACATGTGAAACTGAGCATTAAAATGGTCATTGTAACCTGAATTTTGATGGAGTTACCTGAAAATCAATTGATGGTTATCCACATTTCCATGATATTTTATGAGTTTAAGCAAAGTGATCTCTAAATTGTCCAGAGACCATTTGGTCTACCAAACAGATCAACCGACAGACAGCAGCAAAGCAATCCACTATTCGTTTGAAGAACCATCATACTACAATGCATGTATATGTCCTGCCCAAATATCTAAGTATACAAACACTACGCTAAGGTCATGAGGAAACTAAGAATATTTATATTTAGCTTTCCAATGCACCAGGAAGTAGGAATACTGTATTGTTTGTAAAAATAGGCAACATTCAGTTTCTATTCTACATAATTAAGCACCATATCTTGCCATAAAAAGATAACCACCAGTCCTATAGATACTGCATACTCACATAAGTGTCTGAGACTTTAATAAGATGTGACTGGAAGTTTCTCCACATCTGTAACAAAACTCTTTAAAAGAAGTAACTTACAAGTTACCTGCTAGTAAATGAGGTGAATTTGGAGAAAAAAAGCCAATACATTTGCAAAATAACAACTGACTTTTCACCTGACGTATTAAATAAGGCGAATAACGTTTAAATTCATGGATATCTGTCATGTTCACTTGAAAAAAATGCTATTTTACATCAGCAGTATTTGACAATACTGGTGCACTGGTTTTTATCAAGGAGACATTGCAATTGCTATGAACTGCATTCTTGTTATTTTTTTCTGAATTAACAGCAAATTTAACAATTAGTGACAACAATATCTACAACACTATACAATGTATTAAAATTCAACATTCAGTGTAACTGACAGTAATGAACACTCCTTCAACACTGCTTCATACCAGGTATAACTTCTATTTTAAAAGTTTATGAACTTAAATATCAATGGTCAGTAACTCTTGGAACAAGAGGGCCAAGATGGCCCTATATCGCTCACCTTGGTACAAGTCCACTTGCCTGGTGGAAGATCACTAGATAATGTTATATACCAAATAAGTTTTCCTATATACGCCTTTGTAAAACAAATGATCCCCCCCCCCCTGGCAAGGTCAATTTTGACCCCAGGGGCATAATTTGAACAAACTTTGAAGAAGTCTACTAGGCAATGCTACATGCCAAATATCTAAGCTCTAGGCCTTGTGGTTTCAGAGAAAAAGATTTTTAAAGTTTTCCCTATATAAGCCTATGTAAAACTAAGTGACCTCCGGTGCGGGGTCAATTTTGACCCGGGGGTCATAATTTGAACAATATTGGTAGAGGTCCACTAGCCAATGCTACATGCCAAATATCTAAGCTCTAGGCCTTGTGGTTTCAAAGAAGAAGATTTTTGAAGTTTTTACTATATAAGCTTATGTAAAACTAAGTGACCCCCGGTGCAGGGTCAATTTTGACCCAGGGGTCATAATTTGAACAATATTGGTAGAGGTCCACTAGCCAATGCTACATGCCAAATATCTAAGCTCTAGGCCTTGTGGTTTCAAAGAAGAAGATTTTTGAAGTTTTTACTATATAAGCCTATGTAAAACTAAGTGACCCCCGTGCGGGGTCAATTTTTACCCGGGGGCATAATTTGAACAATATTGGTAGAGGTCCACTAGCCAATGCTACATGCCAAATATCTAAGCTCTAGGCCTTGTGGTTTCAAAGAAGAAGATTTTGAAGTTTTTACTATATAAGCTTATGTAAAACTAAGTGACCCCGGTGCGGGGTCAATTTTGACCCAGGGGTCATAATTTGAACAATATTGGTAGAGGTCCACTAGCCAATGCTACATGCCAAATATCTAAGCTCTAGGCCTTGTGGTTTCAAAGAAGAAGATTTTTGAAGTTTTTACTATATAAGCCTATGTAAAACTAAGTGACCCCCGTGCGGGGTCAATTTTGACCCGGGGGTCATAATTTGAACAATATTGGTAGAGGTCCACTAGCCAATGCTACATGCCAAATATCTAAGCTCTAGGCCTTGTGGTTTCAAAGAAGAAGATTTTGAAGTTTTTACTATATAAGCCTTTGTAAAACTAAGTGACCCCCAGTGCGGGGTCAATTTTGATCCGGGTGTCATAATTTGAACAATATTGGTAGAGGTCCACTAGCCAATGCTACATGCCAAATATCTTAGCTCTAGGCCTTGTGGTTTCAGAGAAGAAGATTTTTAAAGTTTTTCCTATATATTCCTATGCAAAACTAAGTGACCCCCGTGCCGGGGTCAATTTTGACCCGGGGGTCATAATTTGAACAATCTAGGTAGAGGTCCACTAGACAATGCTACATGCCAAATATCTTAGCTCTAGGCCTTGTGGTTTCAGAGAAGAAGATTTTTAAAGTTTTTCCTATATATGCCTATGCAAAAACTAAGTGCCCACCCGGCGGGGTCAATTTTGACCCGGGGGTCATAATTTGAACAATCTTGGTAGAGGTCCACTAGACAATGCTACATGCCAAATATCTAAGCTCTAGGCCTTGTGGTTTCATAGAAGAAGATTTTTAAAGTTTTTCCTTTTTGTTGCCATAGCAACCAGAGTTCTGCATGGAATGGAATTCTTTGAACAATTTTGGTAGAGCTTCATGCAAGGAACATTCCTGCATAGTTTTATCAACATTGGCCTAGAGGTTTCAGAGGAGATGTCATTTGAATCAAAATGTTGACGGACGACGGACAATCATCGATCAGAAAAGCTCACCCTGGTGTAGCCAGGTGAGCTAAAAAAGCCCTGCAGTTTATAAAGTTGTTTCATTAAATTATTCAGGGGCATGCATATGCCAGTTTTTCAATGGCATAAGTTTGGCAAGAGTTTTAGTTCAAGGAAATAAACATATAGTAGCAATGAAACATTTCTCAAAATAACTTTATAATGTCAAGAAATAGACTTGCAAAGTTTTACCACAATATGAGGAGCAATATTTAGGAAAATATGGTACTGAACTGCAAGAAAAATTTATGACAGGATGCTGACAAAAATCGTTTATTCAGCAACAGTTCAGATTTCACTAAGTGAAGAAATACTTTACAATCTAGTATTACATTTAAACCAGTGCTTAAATTTATGACACATTAATTCCTGATCACTTTTACTGTATATGTGTATTCAAGGGTTGAAATGCTCATTAATTGCTTTGCATGCAGAATGCATAGTATTCAGTAATGCACAGTATATATCCACAAATCAATGAAAATCTCTTCTTACAGTAATCTGAACACTTTAGGGTCTGAACTCTGAATAATAACCCTGCTAAATAAGGTGTGAAAATCAACTATTCTTATTAGCATGATTTCTCATATTTATAAAACATGCAGTTTTAATATGAATCATATTTGTTGTAATTATTTAAATCTATCACTTTTATTTTCAACACATCAAATACACACTGATAACAGAGATTTATTTTAATCAAACTCCTGCTACAGGGTTTGTAGGAACATTATACCCAAGCAAACATGGAAATTTATGCTGATGGGATGTGTATTACATGAATTCACAAATTTGCAAACATGACCGTGCCCCAAACTTTTCCAATTATACAGTACTGCTTGGTCCTAATATAACAAGCATGGTAACGCTCTTTATATCTATATCAATTACCAGTATGGATTTTATAGTGTCCTGTCTAGATAACAGGAAGTGCCTACTGCATAGCAACAAGAATATTATTACTAGTAGTCTAAGGCACA
>JAFMSR010000001.1:65969850-65980507 GCA_022818135.1 Saxidomus purpurata | reverse complement strand
TAAACTTTTTTTTATAACAAAATGGTCAAATAGACCAATTCTTAGGGTTTTTGGAACGACATTTCATCAAAGGGTTTGCTACGCATAAAATGTAAGAGTTTCCTGCTGGTTGTCAAAAATGTGTAAATGTCTGCATTCTTGGAGTGTGTAAACAAATTGTACTCAATGTCATAATGCTGTTTATCACCTTTGAATAGCTTTTAGTAATTTTCCAAGACTCATTTCACTAACATGAAATGATGCGGTACTCCGTTAACAAGGGGATAAAACATAACATCCATTGCTTGATTATTGGTGGACAATCTAGTCTGCATCGCTGCATGATGTGAAACACCCTAAAATTGATAAATTTGACTACCACTAACGAGTATGTAACGAGTTCAGTTACTGAACGATATACAGCAGTCGTGCGTTGTTTTGTAAATAGGTGTTTATTACAAATTTAAAAAACACAAGTTATGTCTTGTTTACATAATTTCTCCTTCCTGCAACATCATACCTTTCTCTTTCAGAATTTGTCGATTTCATGATGGGAGAATGAGTCAATAAAGATGCTAGCCAAAATAATGGATGATTCAAATTAATTAGTCTTGGAACAATATTGTAATTGTCTGCATCTTCCTTTACAGTCATTACAAAGCGGTTTTTTGTGTTGATACATGATAATTTTTGCATGGAATATTTCTTTTGTTTTTGCAAAAAGAAGTATTATAATGAGTCAAAACTGTTTTAAATACTAGTACCACCTTTGAATGATAAAGCCCACTATGCGAATAAAGACGAGCAGGAAGATCACAGTGCACTATTCATAAACTGTAGAAACATCTTTGAATAAAGATTACCTGCAAATAAAGACCACAACAATGGCCTTTGTTCACAGGTATTACTGTATGTCTGTTTTTCTCAGTTTTTCATTCATTCTTTTACAAACGCCACAAATGACACTGGTATTGGAAAAAGATGGAATCTAGAAGAAACCCACAACGAACGAGAAAATGTGTGAAATGACCATGGCTTCCTAACTTGTGGTTTTACAACCGGAAATTAAAGATTGAACGGTGAATAGTTCTGTGTTATAACGGGTGTTTGTCAAGGTTGTAAATTGCCACCAATGCTGTTTCGCTTTTTAATTCCCCTTAGCACGAAGGTGAGTTATTGTGACCGTCCGTTGTCCGTAATCTGTCTATCGTCTGTCTTAACATCTGTCTGCCTGATCACACTGACTTTGTGAACATTCTAGAGGCCACAGCTTAAGTTCAATCCTCATGAATATTGGTCAAAATGTTTGTATCGATGATAACTATGCCAAGTTCCAAACTGTGACATGTGTTTAAAAACCAGGTCACCAGGTCATATAATAGAAAAACCTTGTGAACACTTTAGAGACCTCATTTAACCCCTAATAATCTATAATAATCTCTAATAAAATATTTTTCTTGATGACCTTTAAGCCAGGTTTGAAACTTGGTCACATGGTAGCAAACACTAGGCCACCCAGTCAAATCATAGATAAATCTTGTGAACCCTCTAGAAGTCACATTTAATACCCAGTTGTGTTGAAAATTAGTTATAACGTGTGTTTTGATAAACTGTTGGCTAAGTTCGAAACTGGGTCACATACAGTTAAACACTAGGTCAACAGGTACAATCATAGATCAGGCTTGTGAACACTCTATATGCCACATCTTATGCCAGTTATATTGAAATTAGTCAGAATGTATGCTTTGTCACATGGACCAATTAATTAAAAAACCTTGTGAACACTCTAGAATCCACTTTTTGCACACATTATTCCGAAAATTGGTCAGATTGTTTGTTTTACTGAATTCAAGGTAAAATACGAGAACTGGTATACTTAGGGTCAAAAACTAGGTCACCAGGTCAAATAATAGAAGAAACCTTGTGAACACTTTAGAAGCCACATTTTGTACGAAATTGGTCAGAATGTTTGTCTTAATGACCTTTAGGTCAATTTTTAGACTGGGTCACATTAAGTAAGAAACTATGTTACCAGGTACAATAATATTGACAGTTTGACCTTTTTTCTTTTTGAAGCTATATCTATGAAATGTTAGATGTGTGTGCAGTTTAGCAAGCAGGTTTCAGAATGTCTTTAGTCGACCTTAATCATGACGTTGTGACTAAATTCTTTTCGTTTGGAGCGACGGTACTCAGACGAGCGATTTAGGGTCATCATGGTCCTATTGTATCTAAATGATTCCTAAATATTAACAAAGTCTTTGGGTATTTGAGCAGATATTTGAGATGTTGAAAAGTTATAACGGAGTTAAATGCTGCACCAATTCCATATGCAATTCTATACAGGATAGTTTTTATTGATGCAGCACTTGGTGCTGAATTTGTATGTTTTTTCATTAGAGAACGTGCAGGACTATCTAATCCTAAAAGTCGTGAATTCTTCTGTATGCAGAAGACAAAATGTACTACACTTGATGACTGGATCATGCTAGATATCTGTCATTATAGTAATCAAAGCATTGAAACTACTGAAAGACTGTCGGCGGGATGTTCTACTCTATGGTCTTAACTAGTTCATGCTTACTTTCATCTGCTGTATCTTTCATACCGATTGAAACAGTAAAGATTAGAATCCTGCATGTAGATTTTTCTTGGGTTAAAGTTGTTGATGTACGTGTCAATAGAGAAACGACAAGAAATTTATTATTTCCAATGCCAATCAAGGACTGATGTACGTAGCTTTTGAAACGTGCCAGTCAAGGATTGTTTATTTCACTTAAAAGCTCGCAATAGTTTATATTTGATTAACAAACTACGTTTAATCATACCAGCACTTAATTTTGTCGTTGTGGACGTTATAATTGTTAATCCCAAAAGCTGGAGCGGAGCTAACTTGGAGGTACATATTTAAATTAAATGCATACTGTAATACAACAACAAAAAACAACAATAAAGCAACATATGTCGGATGTCATAGATTGTTTTACAATAAACATTTACCGCTTTATCTTTGATTTTGTGTCCGAGTTTGCATCCACCTAAACAGCACATAACACGATATCGTGATGGCAGCAGAGTGACATAATGGAAATGACGAAAGCAGTCCGGCGGTCAATTTTGCCACTCTAATAACTGTCGGCACATAAGCTGACAGTTTAAAAAATGATACGTATGCTACAACAAATATAAGTCATTTTGTAAACTGTGAATCTCTATACCAACCGGGACTACAAGGTAGAGGTACTGAGCTCAGTAATCCCATATGGTGTTCTCATTTCAGGGGTAAAAACTCTTACGTCTGTATTGGTGAATTCATTTCAGGGGTAAAAACTTTTACTTCTGTATTGGTGAATTCATTTCAGGGGTAAAAACTCTTACTTCTGCATTGGTGAATTAGAAAGCAATGAACTTTTGCTGGTCGGTAGTAGGGTGATTGTCGCCACAAGCTCTGTATATCGGCCAGATATAAGAAAATGGATTACGGACAATTATCTCAACAACTGCTTTTCAAAAGTTTACCTATTTTAGAATAAGAAAAAGACTGTGCTTACATTCAAAGATGAAACATAATAACCATGCCTGGGAGTCCAAAAACATAGTTGTTCGTAAATAAGCGTCAGTATAGTTGTCGTAAATTGAATTATTAAAGGGAACAATATCCGTATGAAAACTTATTTTTGCAGAATAAAATTGGTATTTATAAATGTACTGGTATTGAAAAGTACTGTACAGTGTCGTCTCTAACTTTTAGCTTGGATGTAAAAAATATGTTATCAGCAGTTTTGTCTCTAACCTTTGACTTGGATGTAAAATAATACGTTATCGACGATTTTGGCTCTAGCTTTTGACACATAATCATAGTATAAATTGCTCGGGATAGACCTATATCCTCTGCAAGAAACTGCCAACTTTCTCACATAATGAGACAAGGTCGGTTACAGAGCTCGAACCCATGACCCTCAATTTATGAGAGGGTACAGTGGTTTTAAAAAGCGACTTTAATCACGGACCTATTTCGCAATACTTTTTTTGTTTGAGTAACAGTGAATCAAACGTAACTTTTTCTTTATATTATAATTCTTAATCATAGGGCAAAAGATCGACAGGCGATGATCATACGAGAAGGATTTTTAATTTAAAATGTTTTGTCCTTAGCTAAGGCAAGCTGCATAGAAACAACTCCAATGTACCATAATGGTGCATATTCATCAGTGATCTAGTCGTAAATGCGTCTAACAGAGTTGTGCATGGCAACCAGGTGACACATGAATATACAAACTTGTAAATAATGTGCGATTATTTTGGGTTTTCTATTTACATTACATTATGTACAAATATTATCATTATCCCATTGAATTTCCAACCCAGAGCCGATCCTTAGAGAGTTATACGGAAACAAACGAACATTGTTGTAAAGGATCGGATTGTTGCAGAATTAAATAATAATAAAACTAAGTTTAAAACCTGAGAATGAACGACTTTAGTGTTTCTTTTATGACAATTTTCTTTTATATAATCTCATAGTAAACCGACTGACACACTGAACGACCTGAGAAGACCTTGATAGGGAAATATGTTATAGAAGGGATTATAACCCATACCTACTTTTAAACGTATATCAAAGCGTACTTTAAATATAATTGATCCGTATTCGGATATCAGATTGGTTGTGTTTACCCAGTGTTTGATTATTTGGAGAAAGATTTTTAAATCTACCTCCATTTATGTAAACTTAACTTGAAAACGGCACAAAAGTATACAACTGATAAGATTGACTATTCTTGTTTGTTAACGTAAATTTGAGCATTCAGTACAAAAATAGACATCAAATTTGAATGTGACTAAGCCTTTATTGTTCTGCTGAAGGAACCATTTAAATTCAATTACTTTAAGTAATAAATTAAAATATCCCAATCGAAAGAATGTCTTAATCGGATAAAGCACAGTTATGGTAAGGCAATTCATTTCTTTATGTGTTTTTTAAGTGTATATAGTTTATCTTCTTCAATCAAAAACGTAAAAAAAACAAATGTACATGTTCATGTTATGGTAGTAACAGTATATATAGACACATTTTTCGTGTAGAATATAGTTAATTTACCCTTCAAAAGGGCCATATTGAGTTATGGTCAAGAATGAAGCTGAAAACAAAGTGGATGCTTTACAATCATGTACGAAGTGAGTTTAACTATTAGTAAGTTATTTCTCTTGTTGACAGATTCAAATTGAGATATACAAAAGTCATAACCGAAAGGGTGGATTTTTTTTTACAGATTTCCTCTATATTCAATGCGAATGAAACTGTTATACAGATCCATATCTTTTGGTTATAGCTGTGACAATATTCATTATTCTAGGAGTAATGTTCTATTTAAAATAATGATGGTCACTTTGAACGGTAATAGCAAAGCTTCGTGGGATCACTGTTGTATATTCAGCATATTCAAAAGACATGATTTTAAATTCAACTCACAAAGTATAATATATACAACTAAACTTGTCACCTCAGTTAAGTGGTCACCTGCCATAAGCATACAGCACTGATGTATAAAAATAGGTCATTTTTATATTAAGTATCAAGCAGTCAGCTGATTAAAGGGACAGTGTTTAGGTTTCGCTTGACTGACTGTTTAAGACAGTGTCTGACTGTAAGTAAAACCAATCCTGATCTCCACTGTGCGGAAACCATAGTTTGAGCAACATGTATTACATGTTTGAGTTGATACGGTGGAGCTCGGTGTGAATTTTTTTAAAAGTGCAACTGCAGTATAAACGGTAATTTAATCAGGTAAAATGAATAAATACTATGGTTTACAAAATATATAAAAATGTACGTGTTTATCTGATATATGAATAATGAAAGGTAATTTTGTTAAAAGATTATATCACGTTGCAGGCAAAGAACAAATTTACAGATGAACAAATTCAAGGTAAATGTAATATATACTTATCTGTTTATTCATTTAACTACATGCACTATGAATGTAATTGTATTTCCTATAGCTGTCGTTTGAATAGCAGAAATTATGACATGTGTTGAATGCAAATGTTTAGCAAATTATTCTGTACTCATTGATTAAAGTTGAAAACATGTTTATATCTCATTATATACAACAACCAGTAAACGCCGTATATACAACAACCAGTAAACGCCGTATATACAACAACCAGTAAACGCCGTATATGATGAGTCCGGATATAGCGAAATTTCGGATATAAGGAACAAAATTTTCTAGCGTATTAAATATAACTAGATAGGTGTTCAGTAGAACACTTGTGTCGCCCTCTTACGCTTTGTCAGAATAACCAAATAAATTTGTGACAAAATCTGAGTACAAAAGGGGCATAACTCTGTCAAATATGACCTTGACCTACACAATGTTGCAGCATCACGACCCTATTGTCACAAGTATATTTGAAAGTAATAGCCAAAATCTAAGTGCAAAAAGGGGCATAACTGTGTCAAATATGACCTTGACCTACAAATTTGGCGGCATCACGACCCTCTTTTCATAAGCAATGCAATTTGAAAGTTAGATGAAGAAATCTTAAGAAATGGCAAAGTTATAGCCAAGGTTAAGTTTTCATGACAAAATCTAAGTACAAAAAGGGGCATAACTCTGTTAAATATGACCTTGACCTACAACATTTGGCGCCATCACGACCCTTTTGTCATAAGCAATACAATTGTAAAGTTTCATGAAGAAATCTTAAGAAATGGCAAAGTTATAGGCAACGTTAAGTTTATGTGACGGACGGACCGACGGACGGACGGACAAAGCGATCCCTATGTATCGCCTTTTCTCCGAAAGGGCGACACAAAAATGCTGCATTGATATAACCTACTCTAAATGTAAGGGATAGACTGAAATGGTCCCAAAGAGTTCGTTATTATATAATAATAATAATAATAATAATAATAATAATAATAATAATAATAATTATTATCATTTTATTTTCTGAAGGAGGCATATAAGATAATTATACAGTAATGGTAAAAATGAATATATATTCCTCATTTTCATATGGCCTTCAATAACATACAAGTTACTGTATTGTAGTTCCAATCAAAGCATTTTATACTTCTTGGTGTTAATTTTCATGTGATTATCTTTCAACAGATATGGGGGGGGGGGGATTTATTCATATCATATTGTACCCCCTCTCACTTTGGTCACAAAATGTCACACAAATATAGCGATTTGAAACAGATAAGCGGATTAGAAACATACAACATCTCTTCATACATTGCTAATAACAATGAAACAAAAAAATGTTTACACTAATGATTCCTGGTTTGAAAAGGCAAGGTGCACGATATGATGACACCTGCGTTAATTATAAAGCAAAACTCAAATGTAACTCAGTTGAAAACGTAATGTTTCATGACATTTCAGAGTTTAAGGAAGCCTTCAGTTTATTCGATAAAGATGGAGACAACACCATAACAACACCGGAACTACTCACTGTGATGAGATCTTTAGGTCACAATCCTAGTAGAGATGACGTCATAGAGATGATCAAAGATGTTGACAGTAACGGTTCGTACATGTATGTTTCAAACTTTTGACCAATATAGATGTGCCGAGCTGCTAACAGCCACAGAGACATGACGTGGATACTGCAATGTTTTACTAATTTTCCTGAAAAGTAATATAATGTGTGGCAATTAAAAGCACCATAATGCAGTATAGAATTACTTTTAAGATTAAGAAGTGTAGAGTAAAGTATGCAAGGTAGAATTGCCTTTAATTATAATTCAGTGTACAATTACAATCTAACATTATGCAATGTAGATTTATTTTTAACATGTAGTGTAGACCTTAATGAACACGTGCAGGATGCAGTGTAAAAACACAGTGTAGATTAACTTTAAGCAGAATGCATTGTAGAATTTCCATATATCTTTATGAAATGTACAATGTCTATGGAGAACTATGCACTGAAGAATTACCATAGAGCAGTGTACATGGATATGTTCATAAATATCAGTGTGCAGTGTAATGTTCGAGAGATCAATGTGTAGAGTTTCTAGAGAGTAGCGTGCAGTGTAGAATGTTCTGAAGCAGTGTAGTTCTATACAGTGAAGAATTTCCCGAGAGCAGTGTTACCTTTTTTCCTGAAAGCATTAATCACTGTATAATTTTAAACAGCAGTGTGAGCAGTAGCTGGTCCATGGTGCAGCTTGCAGTATAAAATTTCCTGGGTGCAGTATGCGGTGTGGAATTTTACTGGGTGCAACTTGATGAGTATTGTGCAGTTTAGAAGTATCTAAGAGCAGAGTATAGCATATACTGTCATGAGAACAGAATGCTAAAATGTAAAAAATCTGCCGAGGTCAATTTGCAGTGAATGATTTCTTGTATAATGATTTTGGGATGAATCTACATAAGAGCACTCTAATCTGTTTATGATATCTTGCTTTGTGCAAGGGGCGGAGCTTAAAACTGTACTTTGTCTGAAAGATAGCATAGTTTCAATAAAGAAGTATAAGAAAATTTGGCCATGATTCAAATCAGAGAACTGCTTGCTCAAACAATTACTTTATACATACGACTCTTCGAAGTAACGTAACAGTTCTCTTTCTATATTCAGTTTGCAGTTCATGTATTATGGCTACTGTATATATCTATAGGAAAACAATGTAGTGTATTTCTGATAATGTGCATTGTGTATGGGGGCGGAGCTTAACTGTGATCTATCTGTAATAGAACAGATGATCTATCTACAATAGAGAACAGTTACAATAGTGCAACAGAGCAAATGTGCCATAATACAAAGTAGTGTACTGTTGACTCGAATAATAACGTCATTTCTCGGAGGCTACGCCTCCTTGAAATAACGTAATTATTCTCGCAAACAGTATTCTATCTAATACATAATTTTTCGTAGTGCAAAATTGGGCGAAGAAAAGTAGCACGTACTTAACAGAATCAGTCAATGCCGTGCACATTTCCTAGAAAGTTAAACCTTCCCTGAACTAACAATCCTTTTTATCGAATAAATACATACTTTGGAGTCAATTCAATCCCTTTTCGTTTTTGCCCTAATATTTGTTAACAGTTTCTGAATTTACTGCTTCGTTTATTGGGATAAGCATTCTTATTGATGGAGAAACCACGTGTGTTAAGAGACCATATTCTTTAAGAGACCAGTATTTATGAAACCAAACTAGGTTATTTCAGGAGAAATTATGTTGCATTAATTGAGAGACCATTTTATTAAGAGCTTCCCAAGGGCGCCCCTGAATACAAGTTATACTGTATAAAGGAAATATAAAATTATTTATACATGTAGTTATATAAGTCCACGTTTCTTACTTATTTACAATCGGTTCGAGATTATATCTCCAAAACAGTTGGCCCCTATGACACTTTTATGCGGCCGCCTTCCGCATCGTCCGTCAGTCTGTCCATCTATCCGTCCTTCCCGCTTTTGTGCGGCGATTTACTCGAAAAGTATTGGAGGGAATCGATTGATCATCAATTGGTAGAGGACAACGAGAATTTGTGTAGTGCACAAGAGCCATAACTCTACCTTTATTATTTTAGAGTAACTACCCGTAGTTACATTTTCTTGTGCAGAGCATAACTCGAGATTTATTGAAGGGAATCAATTGATACTTGTTATATTGATAGAGTACATTGAGGAAAAGTACAGTGCACATGAATCATAACTCTAGTTTCTTTAATTAGCTCATCTGAGCACGAAATAATCATGATGAGCCTTTAGGATGTCCGTCGACCGTCCGTCGTTCACATTTGCAGGAATGTTCCTTGCATGAAGCTCTACCAAAAGTGTACAAAGAAATCCACTCCATACATAACTCTGGTTGCCATGGCAATGGAAACGAAAAACTTTTAAAAATCTTCTTCTCGGAAAGATATTTTGCATGTAGCATTGCCTAGTTGACCTCTACCAAAAGTATTCCAATCATGACACCCGGGTAAAAATTGACGACACACTTGGGGTCACTTGAATTTACATAGGTTTCTATAGAAAACGCTTTAAAAATCTTCTTCTCTGAAGCCGCAAGGCCAAAGCTTAGATATTTGGCAAGTAGCATTGCCTAGTGGACCTCTTGTTCAAATATTGTCCCAGGGGTCAATATTGACCCCGCCCGTTGGGGTCACTTGTTTACCATGATAGACTTATATAGGAAAACCTTAAACATGTACTTCTCTAAAATCACAATGCCTACAGCTTAGATATTTAGTATGTAGCATTGTCTTCATTACCTCTCCCAAGTTTTTGTCAAATCATGCCCACTGGTAAAAGTTGACCCTGCTCCGGGGGTCACTAGTTATAGGAAAATCTTTAAAAATCTTCTTCTTAAAATCCACAAGGTGTAGAGCTTAGATGTTTAGAATGAAGCATTGTCTAGTGGACCTTTATCAAGTTTGTTCAAATCCTGCCCCGTACAGTTTTAAAAAGAATTTAATGAAACATTTGTATGAGAGTGAAAACAGTTCTTAATATTGTTTGTGTGGGTTTTTCATTTTTACACATACATGTTTATACACTGGATCTAAATGTGTTAATTATGTGGCTGTCTGTGATATACTTCTCGCAGTTTCTCGCTGCTGTCTTGCATAATGCAATTTTTGTGACTTACCTAGCTACCACTGACTTCCTTGCAAAACAGTGACTTCCTTAGCAGCCAGTGACTTCCCGATGC
>JAFMSR010000001.1:65916056-65969350 GCA_022818135.1 Saxidomus purpurata | reverse complement strand
CTTATTACAGTGTGGCCGTTATAACTGTTTAAGAAATGTAAAAAAATCAATTTTTTATAAACTGTTGTCTAAAATATCATAATTTAAAGCTGTTTGAAACTTGGTACGCACGCGTTTGACAGTTCCGTTTCACTACACTTGTCAAATGGAGACATGGAATGTATCGGTCTTTGTTTAATGATACAACACACATGACTTTGTTTCCTATAATTTTAGCAAGACAATTATGAGAAATGTAATTCTATTATAAGCCATATTGAAATATTGAAGGCAAATTAAAGCTGAAAACCTACTGTAGTCACACGTCTAACAATAACGTGCGTTGCATAGAATCAAGCAATATTAGGGGCAAGCCGCCATCATTTCTGCGCTTACCCGGCGTGTCACAGGTTGCGTCGATTTTACGAGACATGTTCAATCGGTGAATTCTGGATTTTATCCAGGTAAAGCGACAAGCGCAGTATGTTTGCTGGATTTTATGAAAAAATACAGCCCTATAACATGTAATTAGTTTTTTTTTACAAAAAGCAACAAAGAGAATTCTGAAATCCATTAAATTTTAGGAATTAAATTTATAGCGGTAGTATGATACAGGAAAGGTCGAAAACTGCAGTTGTAAGTGCAGTACATTTTAAAAGAAGTAGTTGATTGCCGAGTCAACATTTCAACTTTTAAACACACAGCAGTAGGGTATTATTTTCAACCAATCATTTTTTTAAATGGGTGTAAAATGTTCATGTGCAGAAAAATATACACGCTGATAAATGGGTTATCCAAGTGTGAAAAGAAATGCTGTTTTTTATTTAGCATGTGTAGAAAAGTAACACATGTTAAATTAAGTACGTTTTATTTCTTTTCGAAATGACATCCGATATTTTGTTATTTGAAGATGTTTTTGCTTTTTGCAATGTCAAAATGCATCACCCGACGTCAACGTTTACATTGTACATGACCTTTTTTTACATGTATTTCTTAGCTCAACCTACTGGTATTGTAAAGAAACAATATTATATTAGACATTTATCTGTCCAACTTTCTATCGTTGCGTTTCTTTTTTGTTTCAGTAAAGCATCTTAATTTAGTTCAGCTAATTGCGGGCCTCAGCAGCGGCCCGCTATATTTAATACGGGGTATAAAAAGATGCATGAAGACTTAAGCCCTAAATAGGATATATGCGTCTCTCTTTATTTGAAATTGAGGTACTTGTGAGATGAAAACTCTAGACACAGACTATTTTTGGGAAATACAAGTTGTCGTTCCTTTCATAAAGAAAGTATGTTTCACGTTTCAGGCGCCATCCCCGCTGAGAAAATGGCAAAATGATTTCTTTTTACACTTATACAGCTTTTGACATTAAAGTAATGAAGCGCATTGCACTGAATACTAGTAATTTTTGATTGCCTTTTTAATTTTATCCTACCATCACTGCTTTATTTGTACAAATTCGGCCTGTCGTATAAACATGAGGTTTACACGACAGGCAAGCTTTACACGACATGGCAACGGTCTGCCATACTGACATTCTTTTTTTAGCCGCCATTTTTAAACTTTTAATCGGCTATCAAAGTGATTTTAAAACGCTACAACTCATATCAATGTGCCATTTTACACATGTTTTTATACCAAGTACTTATATTGTCATTTTGTACAAAATCAAAGATGAATGACAAGTCTTAAATCATTTAGGACAGCTTTAAGAAAAACTTTCCTCACTGGCCTTAGCAACAGCTGATGACGGACTACTTTCATGACCTAGTTTGTCGGGCATGAAGTACATGTAAACAATTTAAAAACTGATTAAAATGCTGACACAATAAAAATACAAACATGAGTTTTCTTTTGTATACTGCAGTAATTATTTAATTTTCAACATCAACAAATGTCATTTTCAAAATACATAAATACTGTTAGATCTAATCATGATTTTTTCTCAATTAAGAAAATGCTGTATTAAATTGTCAAAATTAATTGTTTCACTGTTTTTAATCTTTCTCTCTCTGCCAAAATATACAGTAAATGTATCTGAATTTAACTAGAATGAACTAGAACTGTGGAGAAAATTGAATGTTTGTGGACTTTAACACCCATGATGTTGCAAGTTTGTGTAAATTTATTTAATTCTTGAAAAACTGCTAATATTTAAGAATAATGCATGCATGCTCTTCTGATAAACCATTGCATGTTGTTGCATTTAAAGGGTTTATCCCAAGCATGGTGCTTTTATTATATAGACCCTGACCAAATGGTTAAATATCCAAGTATTTGATTGAAAATTGAATGTCTGTGCACTTTAACACCCATGATGTTGCAAGTTTGTGTAAATATATTTAATTCTTGAAAAACTGCAAATATTTAAGAAAGATGCATGCTTGATCTGCTGATAAACAATTGTTGTTGAATTTAAAGGATTTACTTGGATATTTAACCATTTGGTCAGGGTCTATATAATAAAAAGATCATGCTTGGGGTAGGGCCTATAACCAAAGAGTAACCCAGTGATCATTTTCATGTAGATATGTTTTTCTTAAAATTTAATATGCCAGAAAACATTAATCTCCATGCATCACAAACATAAACAAGAACTTATCAACATTTAGTCATTTTTAGTCATAAAGTCACTAATCAGCTCCTGTGTCTTACTTCTTTAAAGTTCTTTCTAATAATTTTCAGCTTATCATACATTGTAAGTTATGATAGGTAGGTGATATTAGATCAACAAGTTAGCCTATTGATTGAGTCTATTCAAATATATTTTTTTTGTCACTGGAAGGATTGAAGTTTGTCAGTATTGCAAGATTTGAAGTCCTTTCTTTTAATATGATATTGTACAATATTGTTTATTTGAGTCATTCAATCACTGAGTCAATCATTCCATCAGGAAACATCTGGTCCAGAAATTACGGGATCACAGTATTTCTTGAATAAAAGATGTTATCCCAAAGCTATCATTGAATACAGGTTGTATCCTTGTATATCTGGCACGAATGACTCATATTTGAATCAATGTTCCACTTCTTTTTTTGAACTTGGTTTTTGCTCCAGTCCATCTCTAAGCTAACTTAGCCTAAGAGTCCTGTTTCCAAAGAGAAACAAATGATGTTCAAATCTTCAATCAGCAACTGTTGACTACATGTCTCAGACCAACCGAGTCAATATTAAGCAACTAAGCGCGTCCCGTAGATCTACATGACATTTCTATTTACCACAGTCAGCTCCAGTCCAGGGTCCAGTTCAGCGACACCCCACCCACTCGCACTTATAGCACATATTGGAATCTATACAGTTTTATGGTGCAGTCTTCAGTGTTCAAAATGTCCATATTTATAAATGCAATCAGTAAGTAATCGTGGTTATCACCTGAATGGCTAACAAGGTTTAAAATCCGGTATTTTTAGTGAATATTTCACGTCATCACTGTTCATGACACATGTTGTATTGACTGACGTCACTTATATGACTAGAGCAAAGTCGGGTATTATCGACCCTTTTGTACGATATTGTGCCGTATGTATACTTACTTTCACTTTCAGTGCCAAAGTGACACTCAAATTACAGACAAACTATCATTGGTTGATTCTGACCAATGAAAACACTTGTTACTTGACATAGTTAGGTATTATGTAGTATTCTGTCTTGTGATATGTGTCTGCTATTATCGACCCCCTTCGGCTATTATCGATCCCCCTACATCTTTTTAAAAATTAGGACCAAGGTAAGTGTATTACATGACTTGAAAGGGTTATATTCTTATTGAACTTCATTTTACATTATTTTAACATAATTATTAGAGTAACAATCTTGAGCAATACTGCATGATTAGAATATATTGGGTGTTTGTAAAAGTATATGACAACGACACTATCATGAATATCAAGTAGATGATAACAGGGATCGTATATCTATTATAAATCCTGATGATAACGAAATTGACATTTCACGGAAATAGTTTATACTATGCCTATAGTCCCGAAAAAAGACCCACTTTCAGAAAGGACCAGTTCTAAAAGGCTCATCCAAAAAAGTCCATTTATCAAAGGTACAAGTGAAAGGCCACCATAAACGGTTCCAGGACGGCCCATCGTTTGACTACCCTTTATTGTTGTGTTTTAATCATATGTTTTTGTTTAAGTTCGAAACTTGTTTTAATGTCCCGATTATTAATCTATTTATTGAACACATGTAGATAATTTTATCACAAGTGGGACTGCATCAAAGTAACAAGTTAGCACTTGTAATTACTTAAGAATACATTTGATAAATACCTTTATAATAATTCTGTTAATTGGCATCAAAGTAACCAATTATCACTTATAAATACTTTATGAATTAATTTATCAATACCTTTATAATAAACCTTTCTGACACCAATTCGTCTCGAAAGAACAATATTTTACAATACTGTATAAACTAGA
Source organism: Saxidomus purpurata (assembly GCA_022818135.1). Taxonomy (NCBI): domain Eukaryota; kingdom Metazoa; phylum Mollusca; class Bivalvia; order Venerida; family Veneridae; genus Saxidomus; species Saxidomus purpurata. Next base: position 65,964,938 of record JAFMSR010000001.1, on the reverse strand, counting down.
TCAGCTAAACATGTACATTTAGTTTTTTTTCTCGAGTCAACTAAATAATTACTAATATAATTCGTAGGGGGTCGGTCATTGCAGAAGTTATTTTTTTTCATCTGCTATTATCGACCCCCACGTGACCTTTCAAGGAGTTGCAAGAGGCTATAAAAATGGCTGCCATGAACGGGTTCACTATGTGTATAGCTGGATTAAATGCAAAATTAAACTGATTGTATTCATACAAAAGCTAAATCTGAGTAACAGAAAGGTACCTTCCTTATCGGACGATGTAAAGATGGGCACTGAAATATATCTCATGCAGTCACACTTTGTGTAAACATTTAAAAATGGCGCGGGAAGAAAATTTGTGACGTTATAGTGATAGTGAATGACATGATCACATGATTTCTAGGAATTAATGTGATTAAGTGCCAATTAAGAGAGGGGGTCGATAATAGAAGAGGGTCGGTAATACCCGACATTGCTCTAGCACAGTAGCAGAAATTAATAAAGCATACCAGTAAAGTTTGCTTTTTATATATTTATACACGAGCATTTTTGTGTTTTACATACCATGCCTTTTGTTTCCATTGCGTGTGTTAGAGATTCACCTAGCAGGGATTACTTTTATTTACACTGTCCTGTGACTTTGGAACATGGTGGGGGTAAGAGTGAGGTTGGGTGCGCACCATAAACCGGTTTAAGCTCCCCAGTGGTGTTTTTGCCACTGACCGTTCCAAGGCGGTGCCCCACTGTGTTCCTTTAATTGTTCGTTTTGTCCTCGTGTGTTTGCTTTGTGTGCTAGTGTGTGTTGGTGGTGTATGTGTGTGTGTGTGTGCGTGGTTGTGTGTCGTGTGTGTGTGCGTTGGTGGTGTGCACTTCTGGGTGCTGTGGGGTTCGTTTTGGGGAGGCTGCGTTTTTGGTACGTGGCATTCCCTGTTTGATATTATTTTTGTTTTTATCTCATTCAGTTTAGAATAGCTTAAAAGAACAGTTTAAGGTGTTGAGCTTTTAAGTTTTATTTCTGCATGTTGTTTCACTTCAGTCTAACGCGGACGTGTTTGTGTAGTGTATTAACTTGATCGAAATAAATGTGTAACTGGGTTGTGATGTAATGTATTCATACGCGTCATAGCGACATACAGTTTTAAAGCTGGAATTTAATCTTAATTAATAAAAAAAACGAAAAAAGACATTTTTTATGTAAAAGGTAGGATAAAAAGAATATTAGGTTACCGTCTTAGTGTGACTGAATTTATTAGGCTCGTCTCCGAAATGTTTATACGGCTCGGCAGAGCCTCGCCGTATAAACCTTTCTCCAACTCGCCTAATAAATTCAATCACACTAAGACAGTAACCTAATATTCTCTATATATACAACATTATATTCATAAAAATCTTCATTCATGTCAAACTAATAGGGATATTGGCAATGAAAAATTAAGACATACTGTATACATATTATTCGATAACAGTAAAGTGTCGATACTAAAGGTCAGTCAGCAGATGTGGTGTCGTGTCAGGTTTTGCTTGTTCAACCAGAACTGGTTTCCTTGAGTCCCTCAACATCAACCATCACCAATTTCCAAAATATTTACATGTCAGTTTTGTTTGTGGGCCCGCTGTGATACTTTGTATCACAGTTTGTCTTGTACTAATTTATTTCAGCTCGATTGTAAAGAGAGTGTGTAGCTTATCGAGTCCGCTTCCTGGAAAAACCAGTACTGTACCTGTGTCATATCTTCATTTGTTATTAGTTAATGAAACACGTATTACACTGGCTGCAAAGTATCAACTAAAGTCAGCCTTACGTGTGAAAACGTTTGCTAGGTAGGGGCAAAGTGATAGAAACTTCGTATCATTTCCCATCCCTTTAATGATGTTTCTTCAATTATGATACATAAAACATTAATTAACGGAAATCCAAGAATTCTGCCACATGAAAAAGTTACCCGATAATTCAGACTGCATAGATTTCTGTTTCAGGTTAAGAACGCCACAGGATCGTTCTCCAGTACTGTTGGCTTGACACCGACGGAAACGAAGCAGACGAATCCGTCTCCTCAGCAGACGACAAATCCGAACCTCGTCACAGAAATAGAAGAACCTGAACTACAAGGTATTTTATTTTGATGTCATTGGGGTGTAGTCATATGGCACGAACACGTGATGAAAACTTGCACGTTTCAATCAAAATACAATTGCAAAACACAATCAAGTATATCTTTACACACCCTAAAACAATTTAAAATCTAATTTCTGCATTATTGAGATTGCCATCTACAATCCCCGTACGGAAAAAGAAACCAAACGCAATTATGCGCTAGGCCTGCAGTTTGCACTCAATGGTTTTTGCATTTAGATAGGATTTTACCAAGGTCCGTCCATGAGAGCATTTGTGCTATTTGTTTTTTCTTGGATGAGACCCATTGCACTCAATGATTTTAGGGTATGAAATCTGTAAATAGGCGGTGTTCCTCCGCGGTCCAAACGTAGTCCCTATTAAGATATAGTGCCATTTTCCTTCGCGTTTAACAACCATTTTCGTGGCAGATTGTCTTTTGTTTGATGTTCAGTAGTTAAAAGGACCCGGTGTATGTATGGTTTCTTTAACCATATCTGAAGTGTCAGCTAAAACGAAAGTGACTGGGGTATTCTTACGCTTCTACTGGCAGAATAATGTTTTTTTTGTATGTTTTTTTTTGTGTCGCCCTTTCGGAGAAAAGGCGATACATAAGGATCGCTTTGTCCGTCGGTCCGTCCGTCACAAAAACTAAACGTTGGCTTAAACTTTACCATCGCTTATGACAAAATGGTCGTATTGCCGCCAAATTTTGTAGGTCAAGGTCGTTTTTGACAGAGTAATGCCCCTTTTTGTACTTACATTTTGGCTAAAACTTTGCCATTCATCAAACTTTCAAATTGTATCGCTTATGACATAAGGGTCGTTATGCTGCCAAATTGTTTAGGTCAAGGTCTTATTTGACAGAGTTATGCTCCTTTTTGTATTTATATTTTGTCATGAAAACTTAACTTTGGCTATAACATTGCCATTTCTCAAGACTTCTTCATCAAACTTTGAAATTGCATTGCTTATGACAAAAGGGCGGTGATGCCGCCAAAGTTTGTAAGTCCAAGTCATATTGGATAGAGTTATGCCACCGGTTGTACTTAGATTTTGTCACAAAATTATTGGTTATTCTGACAAAGTGTAAGAGGGCGACACAAGTGTTCTTCTGAACAACCATCTAATTTGTATATAGATAGATCTTCAAAATAAGGATAGCCGTGAAAGATTGAAAATCCTGACAAAAAAAGCCGATTTTAGCGATTTTATATAGAACACAGTAGAATCCGTATTTATAGGATTCAAACCTATAGTCTGAAATAGCGTTTTTTGGAAATACATACACCATACAGAACAGTAAAATATTGCCAAGATTCGAACATGTAAACATCAAATTTAACGACCAGTCTTTTGTGAACTTAACTCTATTTCAGTTTATTTCATGATATATGTATATAAAGTCCAGCACAGCTTGTGTCATGGTGGTTTGTTCGTCGTCCACAGTCCGTCCATCTGTTTGTCAACTTTTCTTTGATAACACTCTACCGGCGAATTTCATTAAACTTACTGAGATTATCTATATAGAACATGAGCCATCATGCTGTGCGAAAACCAGCCGTGCTACAAACATTGATAACACTTGACATGTCACACTAGCAAATCTTACTTAGAATTAGCCTGTAACCTGTTACAATAGATGATCGTTATAGAGAATGAGTCATGATTATAACAGGACATTTTCACAAAACTTACTTAGAAAACTAATTGTGCTACAGCCAGTTATTCTTAAACCCTGGTAACAGGTCCATACATAGAGTTTTACAAAACTTAATTAGAACAGTCTAGCAAGTACAGTATAGCGGTATTGGCCCTTCTTAACGTCTTGTTACATGTATGAAAGGCACATGATACAAATTCCTAATTAACAGATTTTTTCATGTTGCGAATTGACGAACAGATTTTGTTTTCTTAGATGAATGTGTGAATCACTGTATCCACATAGGTGATGGCTCGTTCGGAACTTGTGAATGGCTTCGGGAAATGGAAGACAATACCTTTATATGCATGAACGGCTTTGCAGTAGGATGCAAGAAAACCTGTAGAGATATTTTGACGGTACCTTTGCCTTTATAAAGTCTGTTCGAACATTAATAATTTTGTTACACTTTGGAAATAATATTGCTGGAAGGCCTGTTAATTTAAACAGCGAGCTGGATTCCTAGTGTAGAGATTGTTTTTGTTAAATAAGCGTCAATACATGTACGAAAGATTCTAAAACTGAACTTAAAATGAGACAGATGGGTTTTATTTGTCGTTTCATGATTATACTGTGCAATTCTAATTTTACTTTCATGTGTTTCAAAAATACGTGGAGCTCAGCTACAAATAACCACGTATGCAAATGAGTTCTGCTATTCGCAAAAATATGATACGACTGAAACTCTAATTTAAGGAGTACGTTTTTCAATGTATGCTTTTTTTGTAAAAAAATAATCACAATGCTTATTTTTAAAGAAAGATCTACTTAGGATGTATGTTACAGTGGTGTAATAACAATATGTGTTCACAAAAGTTTCTAACCAGTGAATTAAAAGGAATGCGCAGTAGAAAGAGTATAATTTTTCTTTGTTATGCACATTCTGAAAAACACTTATCCACCACAAGAGGCTTTCCAGCAAAGTTCATTTTTCTCAAGCCAAAACTTCGACAAATGGAAGAGAAAATAACCTTCATAAATATAAACGTGAAAATCGATTTGGAACCTATCCGCAAATAAAGTAAATCTTTAAACTCCAAAACTTTAACAACATAAGATTGTGTTTCGTTTACTAAAATTAGGCTCTTCGATGTGTACTGTAACGGCATAACATGATCGATTAGACAGGGAAGACATTTACGGAAGATATTTCGTATCAGTAACTGATACATGTATATATTGTTGCAGAAGAGGACAGGGTGCATTGTATCTTGACAATAAATAAAACCGTTCCATTTCATAACACAGTTTTTGCTGGATAGTTGCATGTAAAAATATCTTGTCATCTTCTGTAACAATATCATCAATATACATGTATACCGGTTGCTGGTACGAAAATACGAACAATACACTCTTAGTCAGTTACGGTGTTTCGTTGTGTACTGTAACTTCATCGGGTAAAATTCAAATAAGCGCATATAAATAAGGTAAATGGTTCGACATTTTTATCCCCTTACACAGACGGAGGTATATTATTTTGGCGTTGTCTGTCCGTTTGTCCGTCCACCCAGAGCCATAACTATGAAACAAATGGATATAATTTTATGAAACCTAAGATAAGTATACCACAGCATGACGCGAAATTTTCATCAGGATTGTCTTAGTATGTCAGAGTTATTGCCCTTTTGTTTATCTTATATATTCAATATAAAAACGTAATTTTTCTATATCTCTGAAACTGGATATCAAACTTTATTTGCATCTGACCCACCTCTTTAAATGATCACTCTTTCTTATATCAATACCCTACACTCACTGCCCCATCCCATCACCACCATGCGGGTGATGTCCAGACTTAAAATACTTTTTTTTCAGGGTATACATTTGGTTATCTATAAATTTCATAGTTTTTGTTTTCTGAAGTTGATAGTGTTGATATAATTTAACTTACAACAGCTGCCCAATGAGTTCTGTAACACTGTATGATGCAGAAATAAGAATTACCCCTTCTGTTGGTCTTTTTCCGTGATTTGCTTCAATCGGCGGGGCATATAAATTCACTGAATCTGATTGTTTAAATGTCTGTCTAGTATATGAAAAGAGAAAATAAAGAAAGCAGTCGAAATCAACGAAAAATGAGCGATGTCAACCTCATTTTATTGATTTCAGCTTTTTTTTTATTTTTTATACATGTTAAAGAATTTCAACGGTAAAATAAATGATTTTTATGACATAACTCTTTACAACATAAAATACATTGTACAACTGCTGAAAACACTCCAGATACCGTAAACATTTGTTTCTGAATCTACGTTTGGTTTAACGAATATTCTGTCATATTTGACCTAAACTGCTCCGCTCTCAGATTTTGGTAAACAAATAAATTTCTTCAAACTGAATGAAAATAATATATTTTTGAACATATAGTCATATAAAAAGGTTCCAGTATAAATTCCTGTCACGTATATTTGTAAATTTGAAATAATAAGCTACCAAATAATAAAGCGTTGCAAACGCTTTCAGCAAACGCTTTTGAAATTCAAATATAAACATATAGTATAGCGGTGCCGTAAAACCACCATTTTCAATCGAATTTTACAAATTCTTAACTAGATTTTTATTTCTATTGTTGATTTTAGCCTTTAGCTTTATATGTATGTATTACTTTGTCATTGTAGACTTTTATTTTTTCAACGGCAACTAAGAGTGGGCAGCTTTAATAATTGTTTGTCCGAAAGATATGGAAAAATGAAATACAATTAAAATAGCATGACGTTCATTTATATGTTTAACTTTTTTATAGCATAAGTTTTATGAGTTTCCAACCTCCTAATTTAATACTTGCAGAAAGCATATAATACGCAATCATCACGAACGACAACTCCTGACAACCAAACGTTTACAGTGACAGATTCTGGTACGTATCTGATTTCAATTAAATGTAGTTTTTTTATGACTTTTTACAATTTCTAAGTCATTGTCGGGCAATTGTATTGTATCTCTATCTCCTGCGGGGGCACTTAGAGTAACAGCTTCACGAGGATGACTCATTTGTAATAACTAGGTTTCACATTTATTCAAAATCTTTACATAAAGGGTAAACTTATTTCACATGTGTGACCATGTTCACATATAGGGGGCCCAACATGGTTGGTTAGAATCATAATGAGTTGTGGATATTATTCATTTAAATTTTTGGGCATATGTTTTAAAATGACTCTTCCTCATAGGCAGGGCTCTAGAAACGAAGCATGTCTTTGTGGAGATTAAGTGCCGAGTTTCAGAATTTTTTATTTTATGTTTTCTAGTGAATAATAGAGTTTTCTCAGTGAAACAGTGGATTACCATTTTTATTTTCACTGATTTTGCTGATAGAGTATTACTCCGCGATTCATGGTGTGACGAAGTGCAGATTTGTTTATTTAACAATTGTTTCAATTTATATCTTATAAATGGATGTTTCACTTTCTTTGGATGATATAATTAGATACGACTTTTTAAATACTTTTATCTGAAATAAACGTAAGAACTACTTTTGTTGCTCTATCAGTAATGATGGTAGTAATGCGGGTCTTATTTTTATGGGGTTGTCCATGGGGATTAAAATACTATGATTCCAAATGTTCCTGATTACGCCACTCGTGAAAATATCAATTGTTTGGTGTTCACCAGTGAAATAAAATGGATATTTCTTTGAAACAAACAAATATCCTCTATAAATTCTGTATGTATTGTACCAATATATTTGTTTTCGAACATCTATGTCTTTTACTATTGTACATTTAATCGTTATTTTACCTTCAGCCACCACACCAACACTTCTCAGCTGTGTTCCTTATTGTGTCTTTCACCTTACTTTTAGCATCCAAATGTATGCATGTTATCATCATTCAGTTTGTTAGTTATGAATTATATACAGGGATGTAGCGGCTTTGGGTTTCATGACAAAGTTTCCCTAAAGTTCATCTATCTAGTAAAATAAAGGTATTACAAGTCTATTGATAGTCTTCTGGCTTTTTTCGGTGTCAGATCTTTATTCTATAACTCAACATGAAAGTTTTCATTTTTTCATAGATGTTTAGATTAAAAGACTATGAGTTACATAAAAATAGCTTGGTTGCAGTTTATTACGTCTTGTGATTTTTATATTGCAAATATACCGTATCTGCTTTGTGCCGGGGTCAACTCTCGACCTAGTGATGTCTATTATTTTCAATCCCTATTGTAGGAGTTATAGAGGAAACGATGATCCGATGAGTGGTTAAGAGAGTGCGACGGTCGGATAAAAGAATATTATTATATTTAAAAACCTTTTGTGGATTTTTATGTTGAAAATATTCTCATTGGCCTTTCACAATAAATGTCATGTAATGGATGTTTCAGTCGCCCGCCCTATAAGAGATAATGTTGACCTGTATGTTGATTTATTAATCATAAAATCTACAGATTGTTTGATGTAAATAGAGGATCAGATCGACTTTGCCAAATTGTACACCCTACTTTTTAATATCTCATAACAAGTAGTAACTGCTTTTTGCATTAGGTTACTTACATATTATTTCGGATAAGCGGTTAAACATATTCAGTCTTTAACATATATCTGTTTTTTTCTGTTTTGTCTTGTGTCTACATTATGAATGTACATTGTATTAACCTTGACTTTAATACTTGCCTTTATAATGTTAATATACAAATATACGTATAAGTGTGTACTTTATTTGCTGCCCATTTTCTCATAGTTCGAGGATTGGGCTGTTAGCGAGTGGCGTGGTTGATGGTGTTTATAATGAAATCTTTATGTATTTTATCTTTTACACTTCCTTAACTATATGGCACAGCAATTAATTGCCAATTATTTAAAGTGATTACAATTTTTTTGTCATACATCCACAGATGGGATGCAAATTTCATTGACAACCGTTTACCCTAATGAGCTTTTCACAATGACCAATGACGTCCTAGCCCTGGCGTTCTCTTTCAGACTGTGCTGACTCGTTCGTTGTATTTGAAGACAATCAGTACGACTGCTTCCATCTTGTAGATCCAAACTCAGATATTTTTCACATGAGGAGTTCGTTGTGTGCATCAAACGGACACTTTTGTTGCTTGACATGCAAAATAGTACAGAAAGTATGTATTTTGTTATACTTTATACAAATTCACACTGTACTCTTTGCTACGTGAACTTCAAGCGCCTCAGTCTCAATTCTAAAAAATCTAATCCAGATCCTTCTCAACAATAGTCAACAAAAAGCCAACAAAGTCATATCTCTGTTTAGACAATACTATTTTTATCCACATGGGAGAAAAAAGTACAGCATGATTAACAAGGTGAGAAGAGCTGCCTGTAATCAATACATGTAAACTATGTATGTATTTATTTCAGTACCAAGTACCAAGGATAACACAATAAAGAGCAAGCTCTTATTTCCATTGTGGTCCTTTTTTTAATTTTTTTTTTATTTTAGAGAAAGAAGCAGATACAAGGGAATCCGGGTACCAGACCCTAGCTCTTTTACGAATAGACCCCTTGGTTCTTTTCTACGTGCCCGGCGTATAGCACCGATACACGCGAGACTACCTCTGGGTTTCTAACCAGTTTATCTCAGATAAGTGGGAAACACTGAAAAGCGTTTCTGAAATATCCAGTGCCCCGGCCGAGAATCGAACCGGGGACCTCCGGATTGGTAGTCCAGAGGGTAAACCACTCGGCCACCACACCACCATACTATAGATGATACAATAAAATTCATTCGGGTAATGTAAAGACGGCTATTTGGCTAGTGTAAAGAAATCCATTTTCTTATTTTGAGTACCCTATTTTCAGGAGGAGTCATCAAATGTCATAAAATACAATGAAGAAAACACTGACAGCGACAATAAAGACGTAGTTGTGGCGACAATGAACCTTAGTACACGGATACCTGAAAAGATTATCGACAAGGAAGCTGACAGTTCGAACAAAGCCTCTACAGTAGATACAAATTTCCAAGCTGATCACTCTGTTATGCTCAAGAACATGATGATCTCGATTTCCGAACAAATCCAAAGAACATTTGAAAAAGTACATGTAATGTTCCAGCAAATAAACAAAATGTGGAGCAATTGAGAAACTACGTAACTACATTAATATGAAATGTAATTGCAATTCAATAACCTTTAAATAATTGGTAACGTTACATTATCCAGTTAATTTGAATTGTCCAATTTTCATTTAAGATGTTGAAACCCAACAAAGTGGTTACATAAACATGTTTGCAGTTCCTGACTCTTGCTTGGTTTGGATCTCAATACTTGTAGAGTGTTTAGAGGACATACGCATACGTTTGGCTCCGCACATTTTTTTATTACATATTGCAGAAATATTATTATTTAGCGGCATAGTCAGAGGATGAACAGTGATTTACAATTATGCAATGTATTTAAGTATGTATGTATGTCATTTGTTCTACGAAATACGAGAGAGTAAAGGTACTAATTTATCGGGTCAAATCTCAGAAAAGGACATAAACTTTGATCTTGGTTGATATGTGGACTTTGGCACACCATATGAATCTTTTCTATATCTACTGTACATTTATATAATTGCATGTAGACTACATACTTAGAAACTGCAGTGTAAGAAACTATACACAAATCAATGTATTATTGTGTACTAATATTTGACGATTGTTCACTTTCATATCGGTATCTGTTTTATCTATTCCATTTAATCTGATAGTTTTCATTTAACATGTCAGTAAAGAAGTTTTTTAAACAGCTATCAAACCGTTAAATTTTGAGGGCGAACTATAGCAATGCTTTTATCTGTCTGTCCGTACGTACTTCTTGAACATCTCGTGGCATACACTCATCTTTATCTAATGGACTTAGAGTCACCAAACCTTATACAAATGTTTATTGGGATGGAAAATTGTGCACCTTCGTTTTAGTATTTATATTGGACCAATGACGCCAGAGTTATAGCTCTCTACCCAGTCAAAATTAAGGCATTTTATATAGCAAGCTTATCGCACGCGGTTCTCCTTTGCTAATGGACCTAGAGTAACCAAACTTAATACAAATGTTTATTGGAATGAGACGTTGCGAACCTTGGTTTTAGTTTTTATATTGGACCAATAACACAAATGTTATGGTCTTTGACTTAGTCAGAAAGAAGGCATTTCATTTTTCAAGTTTGTGGCACGCACTGCTCATTAAGTTATTGGCACAGATAATGTGTGAACCTCTACAAAGATTGTCTAAATTTTCTTTAAAATAAACGCGGCAACCCTCCATTGGCGTCTCAAAAATATCAGTAAGAGCTAAGTTATGACAATTCTGCCATTGTTTTGTGGCAAAGGTGGATATTGGGACACGTGACCTATTGACACAATTATAGTTAAATACTACAGTCTAGTCTACTTAGAGCGGCAACTTTTCGCTTTGTAATAAAAATTATTGCAATTTCTTTAAATTTTCAACAGTTTTATGAAATGTGTTTGAACTTTCGTATGTACATGACATTATATTTTTCTAGTAAGTGTAGTTCATGTATTTGTATTCGCGATCACACTTTATTATATCGTATACCTATCATAAATACTTAAACCTGATTGGCCGATAGTGATCACGTGTCGAGTCCGCAACAGTACGCGTAGACAACATTTCTGTAATATTTTCGCATAATATGTTCACTACTTTTAATAAGGTATGCGAAATGATAATTTTAATCTAATGATGAAGTCAATATTTAGTTTTGAGGACCTGTTAAAAGTGATATTGATAAAGGACGAAGTATTTAATTGTATTATATTTGTACTTCAGTAAGACACATAGACCGAGAGTTTATTTCTATAAAGACATACAGTTACGTATAATTATGACTTGAGATTAATTTGTATACACATGTCTCTAAAATGAAATAATTAAATATTTAGTGACGTTATTTGCTTCTTTTTGAATTCAAGTCACGGCCATGGTTTGACTTTAAATGTATATATGAGCCCTCCATAGTATATTGTATGAGAACGTTAGATGTCATGTTATGTCCAGAATTCCACGTTTCTTATGTAAGTAGTGATAAATACGAACAAGAGAAAGCTGCTAAAATTTAGCAAATCATCCCGGCTGTCAATGGTAACTGAATATCTCATAAAACTTGACACCGGCATTCTAACATTACTTTAACGATTATTCATTTAATCATACCCTATTGGCTGCACGTGATTCTGCTTGAAGTTGCGACCAGTGCAGATCATGATCAGTCAGAACATCTACGCTATCTCATCATGATCTACACTGTTTGCTATTCAGCCACTGATATTTCACTGAATATCCTTAAGACAATTGATGGTAATAATTCAGTTTTAGACATTTAGCAGGGTAAGGGTTAACTGGTATGTAGTATGAAAAATCGCATTTCAAGATCAGATGAGTACAAAGTGCTTATAGTGAGCTTTTGTAACCGCGTTTCGTCCGTCGTCGTCAACATTTGCTTCTAATGACATCTCCTCCTTAAAGACTGGGCCAAATTTCAACCAGACTTAACAGGATTGTTCCTTGCATGGTCCTCTAATGGTTTCGCTCAGTGGCACATAATAGCTGAAAAACCCCAGAAAAATCTTTACAAGACATCTCTTTAACCACAGGGCCAATTTTAACAGAAGTTCACAGGAGGAAAAGCATGGGCTCCCTTTAACAGTCCGGAGAGTTGTAAGTCCAAGATAATCCGGAAATATTTTGCCTTCTAACAAAATTATTTAAGTAATATGGTATCGATTTTGTTTTGTGTCAAGCAAAGAAAGAAATTTCATAATGAGACAAAGCAAAAACATACAACTAAACGCCAGAGTATACTGCATATAATACTTCAACAAGGTCACTTAAGTTTAACTATCTTTTTTGTAGAACTAATAGATAGTACAATTGGCAAAACAATTTGGTCATATGCTAGGTGATATCCAAATCTTTATTGTTTCCTGTACAATATTTTTTGCCCTTACGCTAGCACTACCTAAGGACTAGCACGTTGTTCACGAAATATCTTAAAGGTTATCCGAATAGTGTGAGGTATGGTAGCGATTTTGATATGAAAAATCTACTGTGTCGGTCGTTCAAAGGGAAATACAAAAGTCCAAGGTTATCATGACTTTGCAAATAATACACGGGTTCAGGTCAAAAGAATCTCCATTTAAAGCTGTTGTTGTGCTGAATAAATTATCACTTAATTTTTAGGTCTGTATATTTTAATTATAATATGATCTGTTTTTTTTAAATAAAGCGGATACATATCCGGTCTAATTTTTCACAGAATTATGTTAAGTTGATAAAATATTAGGGTAGATATTACATTAACCTATATATATATATACATAATATTGTCTTACAAACTTATATAAACTGTATGTAAAATGTAGATTAGACATATTTCAATCCAGAAATTATTCATATGAAAAAAAAACAAAACAACACGTGTCAACATCAACACTTTCCGAAATTAGACAATCTGAAAATCCCCAGACCAAGTATTATGTTCAGCTTTGTTTATATGCAAATTGAAGACAGATGTGCAAATTTAAAACCAATATATTTAATTAACTGCTATGGTCAACCGTACGGTAAACCCGGAAACATTCGAAATATTCGGCCTTCAGAATATTGAACATTAAAATAACGAACTTAATCTGCAGGTATGGCGCGATGGTCGGGTGGTTAACGCTCTAAACTACCAATCCGAAGGTCCCTCGGGGCACTGGAAATTTCCGAAACGCTTATCAGTTTTTAAACCCATTGAGAGAAGAACTGGTTAAAACCCCAGAGATAGTCTTACGTGTATTGGCGCTATATACAGGGCAAGTAAATGAAACAAGCGGGGTCTATTCGTAAAAAGCGCTAGGGTCTGGTACCCGGATTCCCTTATATCTGAATCTGTCTCTTCTACCAGCGCCTGTCAGGAGTTTTGGCAAAGTTCACCTATGGAAAAAACACAGGGTCGGCCGGCACTGTAAACAATCTAAATGAAAGAACTTAATCTGCGTTTTTAAAGCAGTGATAAATCCAGAACCAAACATGTGAAGGGAGAAGTAAGTACTTACTGTACTGACACTTTATAAAGTCTTGGAGTCTCCTTACTACACGCTATCTTGTCCCACGTTACTTACTCATGAAGAGGTTGTGCTGTACTAATAAATTATAACGGATCTTAGTTTGTAATAGTTTGTGTTAATTTGATCCCTGTGAAATGCCGGCTGTCACATTTCAACAACGGATTAGAAAGAAAAAGATTATCAAATCTTAAGGTAGCGGCTAAAAAAGCAAGAACTTCATTCGACAAAATCTTAAAGCATTGATATCTTTTTTGTAATTAAAAATCATGTAAACCAATACATTTTTGGAAAGGTCTTTTCAATCTCTACACAAGTCAAACAAAACGAAGTTGTTCATGATTACAAAAAGAAATATGTCATTAATCGTTATAAACTTTCTTACCTGTCTTAAAGTTTTGAACAAGGCTTATATCAAGGGTAACCCCCTATACCCAAAAACTTCTTTTTCATTTTGTACGTTTTTCCCTGCTTGAGGGAACCATGTCATCGATTTTAAAAACATCATTACAGTTTTATGACCATTATTGTATGGTTAGGGGGTATAACCATAAGATGTAAAAGCATAAACTTAATTCGAAGCCAAATATTAGAAATCTTTGAAACGGTTCCCTCAAGCAGGGAACGATGCATAAAATGCTAGAAACTGTTTCGGAATAGGGGGCTATGCGTAGCTGCAAACCTTGTTAAAACTGTGTTGATAATAGGTATGATGTTTTATCATATTTAATGTCCTATTTCTTTTTGTAACCACGAGCACCATCATTTTGTTCTGTTTTACATGTTTAGAGATTGAAAAGACGTTTTCAAAAATGTATAGTTTCACATACTTTCTACATACACTAAAAAAAAGATGAAAACATTTGAAGAATGTGGTGAATGAAATACTAGCTTTGTCAAACGCTACCTTTAGTTGATAGAAATGGCGACAAAAGACGCTTTATGAATATGCATTTCAGAGAAATAAAAATTTATTTCGGTCAAATAACAAGGAAATTTCAAAGCCGTTTAGACTGAAACATAATTAAGAAAACAGCCAAATAACTTTGACTTCCAGTGAATATGTAGAAACTGTTACTTAATTTCTTGTGGCGACTCTACACAACATTCAACGCGTTGATACAACCAAAGTCAATAGCTTAATTATAATAAACTTTTATTAAAAATTGCTACAAATAGTGATATGACTAGATATTAACAGGACGCAACAAATGCTATTTTGAACTTTCATACCAACAAATCAATTCAGTTTAACACAATATGCTTTACACAATTTTATGTTGGTTGACGTTCGCATTTGGATGCATCTATATATATGTTTCACAGAATCATGCATATAGCCAGTGAAATACATTTACAGTCAGCCTCACACCGGTTTAAAGTCAGCAGCCGCCTTTTTCGATTGTTTGTCGACAAGGAGATTAAACCTGTTAATAACTATTAACAGTTAAACCTGTGAACAATGATTGCCGATGGAAGAGACCAAGACGGTCGAATTCAGCAAGGAGATCAATCACAATGTATGTAACACGATTGCGCATGATAACACCAGACAATGTTCAGACTCTTCAGAAGTTGTCATGGATGTTTTTCACAGTTCTAATGTAACAGACTATACATTAAGAAATCTTGAAACATTCTTAATAATAGAGTTACACACGCATACAGATTCCATTTACTCGGAATTAGCCACTTAAATAGGTCATGATGAAATAAACATAAAGCTGTTTTGTTTCATGAACAAAAATGCCTTTTCTGTGGTTAAAAAGAAAACATGCATACCAAATGCATTCTGGGAGAAAAACAACGACAATTAATGTACAAACACTACGTGCACTAAATTTTGATATGATGGTGGATAAAAGTTGTACATGTATGTACATTTATATAAACATATAAACTAATTTCTCATGTGTTGTATATTATGTGCAGTCTATGTGCTCATGATGAAGATATTCTCATCTTAACCTAATTGTGAAAGTTACAATACATGATTTGTTTCATTGCATTAACTGACTTCCTGTAAGGTGGTGTTATCATCTTTATAAACTGATTGACGTTTCAAAAGTATCAACCATGAATTCACTGAATTGATTGTATCAAAATGATTGTCAATCTGTCTTTAATATGTGTTTATTCTTCTTTAGCAGTGTCTTCTGAAATTTCATGTTGAAGCTTAAGGAGAGATTCAGCATCTTCTTGACTCATTGCGTCTTCAAAGTAATGGTCACTATCTACAGCCACAGCATCGTCAAAATCATCTTCGCTCGATGCCGAGTCACTATCTTCTGTGTTATTGTTGCAACTGTATAATCGTCTTAAAAAGTCTAATTTTGATGGCTCCAAAATATTTTCTCTGATAAACCGTTCTTAAATGAAAAGATCGATACCAACATTAAGTAATTCTTTTTTACACCAATAAAATGAAACATGAAATTGGTAGTTCATAAGTCGAAAGTAAGTTTTAACTTTAATTCATAATATTGCAAAACATAACAAAAACATAAGCAGTTAAAGTAATTTATTTAAAAACGCACCACAACACCTTTAAAATAGGACCGTGTCCACGGACAAAATCTTCAGATTATATGCAGCTCTAGTATGAGATATGATTTACTGTTTACTATACCACTATGTATTAGACTTTAAAAAACATTACGTATGTGAAAATTTTATATTACATGTTTACAGGAAATCTCCCTTTAATGAAGTTGTGTTAGAAAGGGAAATAATCAAAGCATCAACCCATTGTTCTTACCCATGATTTCTTCTGTCGTACCGGCCCTTTCACCGGCGTAATCCGCCGGCAAGTACTCGTCGGGGAGATTTTCTTTATCCACATAATCAAAAACAGTGTCATACTTGTAGCCATGCAGTTGTATCTGAAATACATTTTAATTAATTAATTAATTAGGTAGATAAGTATTTACAATGTATCTTTTGAATGGTTCAGGCATATTTTGCCAAAGTTTTGGAGCAGTCTGTACAAAGACACATTGAATAAATTAGACGATGCTTGTGCATTGCTGCAATCTTTTGCCAGCTTTTTCCCATTTAGTGTTGTATTGCAATCTTTAACTTGAACCTTCAGCCTAAATCCAATATCTATTTGTATAATGTGTTATAGTTTTGTATCATATATCCTTAAATGTCACATGAAATCTGGTATATATTTAGAATAAATAATGCAACAACGCAGACAGAATAATGTGTGAAGGCAAATATTGTGAACACTGATTGCTTTTGTCTGGAAACTAAAAGTAGCCGCAGTATTGATGTATCGACCACAGCCAGACAAAGACGGAAATAGGTTTTATTCGTCATGAAAATATTTACACTACATATTCTTAATGTCGCCTTGCTGTCGCTACTTAAATTTAATCGCTTTAAATAAGTTTTAAGTATCTTAAAATAAGACTCAGTTGATTTTCTATGAATTGTTTTGTAATATTATTACTGGGAATATATATATATATATATATATGAGAGTATTTTCCATGTCCCCATTTAAGATAAGTACCATCTTACCCGGCTCGCAAGTTTTGCTGAGACAACAGATTTCACAATCCCAAGGAAGAAGGCTATAACTCGATTGTTGTTAATGTAGTGAACTTGCTTGATTCGAATTGGATATCCGTTCTACAATAATTAACAAAGGTTTGCAATGACCATAAATGGAAACGACACATCTGCTTTGGTCTACCAAGCGTCTTTAAGATAACATCTAAATTAACACTATTACAACGTATTAAATTAATTTATTAAAAAATGATCTTAATGCCATGTACTTAACAGGACAAAGTATTCTTTTTTGAAATTTTATATAAAATAAACATGTAGGAACGTATGATCACAAGTAAAGCTTTATTATCATAAATTGCATGATTACCAAATTTTCTATATAGCTAAGCCTTGCAGTTATTACCTGCATCACTACAAATTGTTTTCGGCAGTTGTTGAAGCCAAAAAACATAAGGTGTTTCATGGATACATTTTTGGCATCCATAAGAAAGGTAACTCCATTGACCATAACCTTTTCATCCAAAAAACAAAGAGCATCAAATACTAAAGTGATAGCTTGAAACCATTCATTGAACGAGTAGACTGTACCGTGTACATCTAATTGATCTGAAATAGATATTCCAAAAAATTAAACAAACATAAGATCGTTACTTTCAATTTTTTTTGCGTTTTTCATTCCATGGCGATCATTTCTCTTTGATTATCAGTGTTAAAGAAATGCCATATCAATCGAATTAAATATCGCGGGAAGTGTTAAAAGGTCTATATGATACAATATATGACTACAATTACATGTTCTTATTCCCGGATTTTAATTGTGATATGTGGGCGAAATGAACAGTACAATACTATTTTGACAAATTTAGCAAATTTTCAAAGTGTTTGTTTAATAATATATAAAGCTCGATACGCTCCAAAATTAACAAAATACTAACCCCATCGTGCAAGTATTACTTTCCGTCCCTCTTTGTCATATCCAGGTAGTGGAATGTATACCGCACTGAAGTAAGACAAGGCAAATCAACTATTAAACAAACACGCATACAAACGCACAATAAAAATAACTTCCTAACATCGTTTGATTTTCCATGACTCGAAAAACATAAATAAAGGTGTAAATTCTTACTCAGAAATGAATTATTATTGAAAGCTTTTTTTTTGTAACGTACAACTTACTTTGGTCCTTTAAGGATATTAAGAATATCAGGTGATGCCGGGTCAATGTCGTTCATGACTTGCATTATTGCCTTACGTCTTGAATACCAGTAATTCTTCATTCTCTGTCGTGTGGCATCTTGGTTGAATTTTGAGGAGCGCAAGAAAGCCCAGAGGTAGCAAGAATCTAAAAATAAATTAATATTGTTTGCTACATTCATTTTCGTAGAAACCGATGAAAGACATGGGCGAATTAAGTACTTGAATATTAATGCATGTTACAAGAGATAAAACGCCCAAGACCAGTAAAGCTAAGTTTTCTTCTACCCCTATTTAGTAAAGGAGACAGAAGATTGTCTCAGAACTACATAAAACTGTTGAAAATCTGTTTCAGAGTTTTAATCACTTTGTTATGACAACATTATTTGTATGACGTTCCTTGTACTGTTGACTTCTGTATGCACTAGTCACTTTATTAAACGTTATAAAGATTCAATACCACAATAATTTCTATATATATAAAACATGTACTCATTTACTCTATATAAATAATTTGCAAATGTTTTCTATTGTCTTCGATGAAGTAAAGCCGTTGTTGCGTACTCAAATAGATATTTTTTACAATCTCTCTAATCTATACTTAACATTTGTTCAATGTATTTTAATTTCTTGCATATAACTACGTGCAAACTATGTTTTAACAAACTAGGCCAACATTAATATTCTTTAAGCATTTTTAGTCAGAGCCACACCTTAAAGTTGAAACAGACTATGATGCCAAATGTCTATTAAAATTCGAGACTCTGAAGCAATAATTATCATCCAAACATATGCGACAATAAGGTTGTACATTACATAGCTATCGTCATGGAAACCAGACTAGTGTGATTTTTTCTGACAGTTTTAGATTATAGATGAATTAGCTGGAAACACATTCAATGAGTCTGTGGAGGGATCTAATCCGATAACAGTGAATGGTTTGTATTTTAGCGACAGATTTCAAATAACGGCAGAGAGATTATTGGGAAACAGAGAATTAGTTAAGACTGTCGCTGATTTTACGACATCGGTATTATTTAAACAACGGCTACATGTCAAGAAAGTTCAGACTTCTAGTATGCAGTGACAATAGAATAATAAACCAAGGTATTATCCCTGACAATACTGAAATCAAGAAAGTCTTGCTATTGCAAATAAAGTAGGTAATGACTAACCTGTATATAATTAAAGTATGATTATTATAAGTTACAACTGATTATTTAGTTTCGATTTTTAATGCAACAAATATTAACTTCTCGCGATAATGTTTTCTGGGGTTCTGACCAGCAATACGTAACCTCCGGGTTAGGAGTCTCAGGTGGTAAAAGCTATTTAACACGCTATGGATGCAATCAATCGTTTTGCCAAAATTGAGTGATGAACTTTTTTCGTTTATCACTTACCAGTTAGTTTTGGTACTTTATCTTCTCCCTTTTCAATCCAAGAAATAAGATCCCTAGATTCTTCCCCCCGGGACTCAGCTGTTTCGTGTAGTTCATCCTCAGCTTTCTCACGCAAAGCCTTGTCCTGCAGAACTGTGCTTAGTAGAGATCTTGAGCTAAATAGATAAATAACTCATGAAAGTAAACATGTTAACTGACTTTAATTATATACATTCAGTTTGATAGATATTATTCGTTTTTCATTTACAATTGTACTATGTGTAACTGTAGGAACATACACATACAATCAAGTCTGATATCGATCAGAATTTCACGGCTCCAGAATGTTTGCAATTTCACAGTCTTACATAATCAATATTGCTTTCTATTATACAACAGATAAATTACGCGTTTCCTCTATTGAAAATGTTACATAAACATAATATGTCATACTACATAACACAGATACATCGAGGCAAACAAATTGTTTTTGATCAGCTGTGCTGACTTTTTCGAGACTTATTTGCCTTTATCTAATTTTTAGTTTTCTTGTTCGATACATTCACTCATGATTGATACATGTAACTGATGAATTAAACATTTCTTGTAATAAAAGAAAGAAATATCCCTATAGTGTAACTCCTTCCCTTTAAACATATGCACCATGTTTGTCTTAAACTTATACCGGTATTACAATAAAATGCAAACGTCTAGTGTTAAGAATTAATAAAATTCTATAAAAATATACACTCACCAAGGCATGTTGGTTTCGTTATAGTCCTCGTTTCCAAACATTTATTTATATAGTTTTGTTGTCACTTTATTAAGAATGTGTGACTTGGGAACGACGCGATTTGATTGGTTTACAGACAATCTTCTCTTTTCAATCGATAATAACCAAGGCTGTGCAGCCGAGAAAAAAATAACCGATATAAAATAGAAAGCATTACGTGAAACTCTGGAAAGGTCGCGATATATTTGTATCTAATCTTCTTTAGTGATATCAAATTGTTAGCATTTACGGTCACGAAATCTTCGTCTGCATGTATACTTTGTACTGGAATAGATCAAATTCTTCAGTACAGAAACATCTGTCTGGGTGAGAATATGGTGCCGGTGTCTTCGGCTTTGCATGAATCATTAGCTGCACAATACGTCTTGTAAGAGACTTTGTTTAATTGTAAACATTTTATAAAACAAATCGAGAAATTGACATTTTCTTGCAGAAACTATGGACTTGTGTATGGAGTTATAACTAGATGCTGAAATTAAATTGTCTGATATTGCAGTATGGTAATTATTCTGTAAGTTAAAATATCTACTTTTTTATGTGTTGCAAACTCATATCCATGGAGTTGCTATGTAATGCCTTTGTTATCAGCGACATCCAAACCGTATTTTTGTAATTAAAAAAAATTTGTCTGGCTCATTTCCTGAAGAGATAATAAGGTATTGGATTAGAGGAAGCACAAGCAGATGCACAATTCATAAAACACCCATTATCCTTGCACAGCGTTCTGCGATCAATACCGATATAGTAGTACAAGAAACGGAATTTATGAACTGTGCATTCGTACAAATTATCCGAAGATGTGTATTGATGGTTCGATTCTATCTATTCTATGAAGGGCACTTTTAATCAGGTTTTATTTAAAAAAATGATGTCTCCTTATGTAAAAAAACAACAATAAATAGTAATATATGAATGCTATATAAATTAATGCATTTACTATGTATTAATACTGCCATGGACCGAACCCATGACCTTCCTTTCTTAATGCGAGATCGCTACCACGGCACCACACATTTACTAGGGAACTCACGTAGTTCAAGAAGCATCCCTTGATAAAACAATGTATCCTTTATTGTTTAGGTTAAGTAGTCCACATTTATTGTTTAGGTTAAGTAGTTCACATTTATTGTTTAGGTTAAGTAGTCCACATTTATTGTTTATGTTAAGTAGTCCACATTTATTGTTTAGGTTATTAGTAGTCCACATTTATTGTTTACGTTAAGTAGTCCACATTTATTGTTTAGGTTAAGTAGTTCACATTTATTGTTTAGGTTAAGTAGTCCACATTTATTGTTTAGGTTAAGTAGTCCACATTTATTGTTTAGGTTAAGTAGTCCACATTTATCGTTTAGGTGAATGCAGTCCCCATTGAGTTGAACTCACTTAATTTTAGCTATGAAATTTGATTTATTACAAGACATTTCTGTAGTTTCTCCATAAGATTATCTAAAATACAGCAATGATACTTTGCATATTTACTAACTTGGTAGCGATCTTGACAAGACATGCATACTAGAGTAAGACCCCCTTCGAAATAAATCCATGCAGTGTTGCTTGGTGGAGTTTGATGATCTATAATTGCATTAAGTACTGTAGTCATACTCTCATTTTTCTAATTATAATTTTATATTGTGAACATACTATGGACATACTTTCACTGATCGTCAACTCACATACTACAAAGTTTTCTTCTTGTTACAAGAGACCATTCCAATATGTAAACATGTCAAAGCTTAAAGTAACCGTTAGTTTTTGGCCTGGGGACTGAAAGTCCCCTAGGCCTAAGTTAGTATACCACATTTCAAACACTGCAAGAAATTTAACTGTGCTATGTGCGAATAACAACTGTAAACATGCGCTATGCGAAAGTAGTGCAAGACAGACCAGATCAATCTTCTGTTTGAATGTCGCATATGATAAGAACATATTACAAATAAAAACAGTACATAAAACTTCAAACGACTGCAGGAAGGTATATAGCTTACGGGCTGCATTACACATTTTTTTCTGTTTTAGAAATTAATGCGCTGTTAATAGTCCTCTAGGCCTAAGTTAGCATACCACATTTCAAACACTGCTGACAATTTAACTGTGCTATATGCGAATAACAACTGTAAACATGCGCTTTCGGAAAGTAGTGCAAGACAGACCAGATCAACCTTTTGTTTGAATGTCGCATACGATAAGAACATATTACAAATAAAAACAGTACATACAACTTCAAACGATTGCAGAAAGGTCTATAGCTTACGGGCTGCATTACACAATTTTTCTGTTTTAGAAATTACTGCGCTGTTAGCTGATTACGGAAGATAATCATATGCATATCACGGAAAAGTACGGATATTTACGGAAATTTACGAAAACGTACGAATCTCGATATAAGAGTTTGTAGTTTGATTTTCAAATTTCCGATGTTATTTCATTGACAACTTTGTTATTTACGAACGATTACATATATATTTACCTAAAAATAAATGTCTCTAAAAAAAATATAATTTACGTACATTCCTGAGAAGAAACTCACGTGATCAAAATCACCCGCCATTTATCGAGAACGCTGCATGTCAAGGCCCAGTGAATGGTTTCACCGATTACAACTACAAGGTAACCCAGAATCATTTTTGGTTTTCTCTGTTATACACATTGTACAGTACTGTATTTATATTTCATTGCTGGTATTGCTTTGTTTATTTCTGTTTCAAGGTCTTGTCCTTGGTGCATAATAATTTTCGATCCACATAATCAGATCATATCGCTTGAAGATGTACAAAGCGCAGATCGAATTATTTTTATTGGCTTAAACATTTTATTGACTATGTTATTATTTTTCATTTAACGTACGTTTTATAATAAAACAAACTTCCCTGCCACCCATATATTTGTAAATCATTCATTCTGTGTCATATATTGAATTTCGTCCTCTGCACATTTCGACCCGCGCTTTAGGTAAGATTCAGTGCAAAATACGTAGGTCAAAAGTTGTTTTTCGGGGAGTTAACCTAATAGTATAGCCCCCAGGCCTTCAGCGCTCACAGCGCTTTGATTATTATTACTATTTCAAGAAACGATTGTTACATACAAAAATCACTTTTTCCATATTCTAAGCACATACTTTTATATTCGTTTGCTTAGAAAACACACCTATAATTTTAGACTGTAAATGTAAGGCACATGAAATAGACTGTTGTTGTAAATTTCGTTATTCTAGTTCCAGGTGTTGCACGTGAAAAGTTGTCAAGCTGATTTTGGTTCAAGTTATTTAATCTATTGGTATCCGTAATCTAAGACTGGCGCCTTGATTATAAACTCTTTGTTTTTTCACGAATAGCTTTGTACATATGAGAAACGCAAGAGAAGCAATTTTGAAACTCATTTAGAATTCTTCTGGCGAGCATTTTAGCATTTCATTCGTTTGTTGCCAAAAGCTCGGTTTATAATGCTGAAGTAACCTTTAATTTTGTTATCAAAATATTTTCTGTATACCTGAAGCCTTGCCTTTAGTGATCGCACATGTAAACTAAACCTTTGCAACAAATTCTTAAAGCAGAAGAGAAAAGGTTTTACCTCACATTTCATCAAGTTGTTATTTGTTACGGATGCTATACAAAACATAGTTTAATTAAAATTACCTGACAAGACAGACATAATGCCCATTTTCCGGGAAATAAAAAAAGGTGAAACAATAACTAAGATAACAAGATGGCCAAGACGGCCCTATATCGCCTACCTGTATATCAATTGCCAGTAATACAAGGGGTCATGATTTCGTAATATAATTCGTAGAAGTCCACTACACAATGCTTAGTAACATTCCAAATATCTAAGCTCTGCCTGTGGGCCTTGTGTTTTTTTAAGTTTTCCCTATTAAAGCAAATGCGAAACCCTTGTTGTTTCAGAGAAGAAGATTTTTTAAAGTTTTTCCTATGTAACATCAAATGACCCCCGGGCTGGGTCAGTTTTGACCCAGGGGTCATGGATTGAACAAACTTGGTAAAAGTTCACTAGGCAATGCTACATGCTAAATATCTCAGCTCTAGGCCTTGTGGTTTCAGAGAAGATTTTAAAAGTTTTTCCTGTATAAGCCTATGTAAAATCAAGAGACCCCCTAGAGGTGTCAGTATTGACCCGGGGATAATACTTTGAACAATAGTGGTAGAGGTCCACTAGGTAATGCTACATGTCAAATATCTAAGCTCTATGCCTTGTGGTTTCAAAGGAGAAGAGTTTTAAAGTTTTTCCTGTATAAACCTATGTATAACCAAGTGACTCTGGGCGGGGTCAATTTTGACCCAGGGGTCATAATTTGAACAATCTTGGTAGAAGTCTACAAGACAATACTACTTTCAAAACATCTAAGCTCTAGTCCTTGTGGTTTGAGAGAAAAAGATTTTTAAAGCTTTTCCTATTTGTTGCAATAGCAACCAGAGTTCTGCATGGAATGAAATTCTTTGAACAATTTTGGTAGAGCTTCATGTAAGGAACATCCCTATCACGTTTTATCAATATTGGCCCAGTGGTTTAAGAGAAGATGGCGTTTGAAGCAAAATGTTGACGGAAGACGGACAATCATCCATCTTAAAAGCTCACCCTGGCAAGCCAGGTGAGCTAATGAAAAGCTTGCTAATAGGATTGATCTGCAAAACTGGTGGAAGGATTCCACAGCTAAATCTGTGCACTGAACCGACATATTCTTGACATTGTACTGTTTTTGTTTTGAAATTGCTGTTTTCGGTGTGTTTGTTTTTGCAAAAAAACATTTTGCCACATGGCTTCCAATGTACTGAAAAAGCTGGGATTCAGAATACAGAAATGTTGAAAACAACACGCCTGGCCTGATTCTATCGTTTTCAAGCAAAAAATATCGGTGTTTCGTCTTAATATATAGGACAGCAAAAGATATTACGAGATTATATGTCTATGGTAGAGTCCCAAAGTCATAAATTTTGATATGAAAAAATGCCAATTTGGCAGAGAAAAACATTTCAAAACGCAGTTTTGTTTCATATAACTTTGTTCTGGTGTATGCAATGTATAATTAACTTAAACAACATGTTTAATACCAGTTATGTACTTTATTATAGGTACATGGGATAGTA
This sequence comes from Saxidomus purpurata, assembly GCA_022818135.1. Classification (NCBI taxonomy): domain Eukaryota; kingdom Metazoa; phylum Mollusca; class Bivalvia; order Venerida; family Veneridae; genus Saxidomus; species Saxidomus purpurata. Next base: position 65,939,114 of record JAFMSR010000001.1, on the reverse strand, counting down.
TAAATGTTAAACATTCAAAATGAACATAAGAAACACTGATTGAAATATACATAACATATATTGTTAACAATTAACTATTTGATTGTTTAGAGGCCATGAATATATTAAACATTGAATGAAGTATACATAAAACATAATGATTACAATGAATTATGTGATTGTCCCGAGGCCATGAGGCCATGAATTTCATCAAACGTTGAATGAAGTAAACATAAATGAGATAAACATAAAACACAATGATTACAATGAGTTATTTGATGGTCCTGGTGCCTCTGAAGTCTCTTCTGATATTGTTGGGAATTCTAATGCTGTTTTGTGTATATCTGGTCTTTTTGTGTTGGATAAATATTGCTCTTGACCACTGATATATGCCACAAAAACTGAAAAGAAAAGAACACGTTAGAATGTTAATAGTCTCCCCGGTCCAAATGAAGTCTCTATTAATTAATCGTGTAAAGGTTATCGCTGATAATTTCAACGACAATACATATTGCCTTAAGTAAAATGAAATTGAAAGTAGGTACTCCGTGATGTCTCGTATAATGATACGATAATTCAATATACCTTTTGTCTCAGTCATTTGGTAATTGTTTTTTTACAGCACAGTTACCAGTCTATTAAGTGCAGTTCCTCAAGGTATCATTCGGGGTCCAATTTTATTTTTACATTATGTAAACGACATTGACAACCCGTACTTAAACAGGGCAAACTAATAATACATATTTATGTTACAGGAAATTGTGACTTTGTCAATATGTATGATGAGCGTACTACAAATAGAGCAAGCTATGTCATAAAAAATAACTCTGCATGGCTTGTTGATAATAAACTGTCGCTTTACTTTAGCAAAAGTTCGCATTGTTTTGGTCCTCTCGAAAGAAGAAGATTGTCCATTACATTTAAAGTTTTCGCAATGAGCGTTACCATGTCGCCTCAATCAAGTGTAAAATAAACACATTCGGTATTAGAGTATCCGGTATGCATTCCATGGCTCGAGTTAAATGGTTTCGCATGTCCTTTTACCTTAACCCTACTGGCAGCAGACGATTCTGCAAATGTGACCAGTGCATATCACGTCCGTGCAGTCTAATCATGTGAGTTGCTCCTTATTAATTCAAGCAACCCTTTAAACAAGAAATGGTAGCGTCCATATTGAATGATAGACAAGACCATTTTTTATAAAATTTAGAATCTCAGTGGGATTAGGGTGTATAACTATGATGTTGTAACATTACCTTCCAAGTCAACTTGACCATCGACACAAAATTCACAAATGATTTGTTCTAGATCATCACGTGTAAAGTCGGCACAAATTGCTGGATTTAAAATTTGCCGTAGTTTTTCTTCGCTGAGATGTCCTTTGTTTTCTTTATCAAAACACTGAAAAGCAGCCACAAGTCTCTCGTTGTCGGTTTCACTGACCTCCAGTGTTATTTGCTTAAATTGTTCGTGCGTAATTGTTTCTGAAAAGTAAAAACAAAGTAAAGGGATATAACGGTTTTTATTTTGCATGGAATTCCGAATAGGTTAATGCAAGTTTGAAATTAGTAGATTTTAAAACGTTGTAACCACTTATTAGGTGTCAGGCGTTACGTTACGTTGTAACCATTTATAAGGTGTCAGGCAGTTATCTTCTAGAATATTAACACTTTCAACGACTCGATCGACTGCGGTGTATCAGTTTCGCACGCAAGTTACTAATACTCGATATGAGAAAACTATGAGATGGAATCTAGACATACATTGCAACAAAGATTCATTAAGATTTTGCCTAATTCGTGGTCTATACAGGGCTGACAAGCTAATGTTTTGATTTACGGATTTACAGAAATTTGTACAAACAAGATTTTGTAAAATTTCGTGTTCAATTGAGCTAAGAAGAAGTAATATCACTAAAACCACTTGTAGTAGTTTATTTTGTTAATTGTTTACAAGGTTGTGTAAGGATAAATGAAAGCATTTGTAAACAAAGACAGGCAACAACTATGTTTTAATGGTGCTTGGAGTAGATTGTGTTTATAATTTTGCACCTACTTGGGTACCCTAATTTTTTCATTATATCTCTAACATCTTTTTCCGTTGGGTACATGTTTGCAATCCTCAGGGCTTTTGCTAATTTTGTAGGGTGGATACCTCCAGTTTGCCCGGTGTCGAAAAGCTGGAACGCTTTGTCAATATCTGACATCAACTGAAATTTACGAATATGCTTAAACTTGTGGATATAATTCTATGCAATATGTAAAAGCAATTGTCCATAATAAAATTATACCTATGTACAATGTATACACAACAGAAAGAATTGCATTAGCGTAAGCTTGGAAGACTTTTAAATATACTGTATGCACATGGCAACGCATAGTACAACTTGTGTAACACAGCCAGATTTTGATGCAACAATTGACCACTTGAACCAGGTGCCTGCGAACTCCAGGCTACTCCTTACCGAGTTTTAACTGTACACGTAAAATAAAGTTTAGTACGATTGTTACAGTAGTTACCTTAACTTCGGCTTCCACTGCTACTTTTGTCTCTTCAAAAAGTGTGTTTACTTCTACAAAATGGAAAGAAAGGGCAATAAAATCAATCTGCACATTCATGGGAATACGACTTATCATTTATCTTTTTCATGATCAGATCCACAAAACAAAAGGAAGATGTAACAAGGTTTCTTTCAGATAAACATTTATTGTTCTTTGTTATCAATCAAGCTTTTCCACATAGATTTACATGTACGGATTTATTTGATATTTATAGAATACGGGCACCCTTTTACCGTAGCTATTAAAACTGCTGCAGAAAAATAAGTTACATTTGTATTTGTATTTGCTACAAATATTGTTCAATGTACTTTGCCTGTATAACACCAACTACACAACGCCATTATCTAACTTGGCTATACATGCATGATATTGTCTTACTTCAATATGTGTGCTTTCATGTGTACGTGTTCTTGCATTTCAATTTGAACTATCTCACTACTTAGAATGCTGTCATGTTTAAGCGGAAAAGTTCTCAAGTACTTAATTGATGTCAATTATTCAAACCAGCAATTTGTTATTCACCTATGAATAGGGTATGATAGACTAATGAAGCTTTTGATAAAAACTTTTACCTTTGAAGTCAACACGCCCTTGTCCGGAGGGGTCTGCCTCCTGTATCATGGCCTGCATCTCTTCCTCGGAAAAGTCCAAGCTCAGCTGCTTCGCCATCTAGCAAGACATAAGTGAAAATTTGACATTTGGCCATATCTTTAGATTTGTCTGATTTTTTTCAACTTTTGCAAATCAATATATGAATGTTGATCGTATACAAATACAAATACGTGCTGATATCTATAATAAGGGATAGATTTGAACCTGTATTGACAAAAGTTAAAGTCATTGTCCTTGGCTTTGCTTCCTGGCAATAATAACCACGTAACATCTAAGCTTCTGTTAGAAGCATACATATTGCAAATATCTGAAATAGCAACAATGCTAATAACCTTACAATAAAAGTGTCTTTGACCTTAAAGAATTTGAATTGGGAAAATGCGAAGATGCAAACAACACTTAAGTCCTTTGTATGTCTTTTTACTGGTTTTGTATGACATAACAAGGATTTAACTGAAGACATGTACAGTTTGTTCTAATTAATTATGGATTCTTAAGCAGTATATGGGCTTAATCATATCACGTAATGAAATTCTTTGACATAAAATGTCTAAGATATATTAAAAGTAATGTAAGCGTTAGTGTCACGAAAAAGCTTTCAGCTCTAATTAAACGATGTTATTATACAGGGAAACTTCATAATGACAAGAAACTTGAACAGACTATTCCGAATCTACAGATCATTTTATTCTGATATGTACGTTCGACGCAATTCTTTATATTTATCTATCACGAACTTATGAGATTTCGATTAAATGTCACGATTTTTAAGCTACTGATGTAATTTCTATTTTTTTGTTTTATTGTACTAATACCATCATTTCGTCACTAGGTTGAAACGAGGTGCGTTAGTGTTAAATATTCTGTTCCATGAGGTGAATGTTATGGACGCCACAAAAAAATCGCATCCAGTAAACACGTAGATTAATGATGTAATGGCTATTCACATATTAATTAATATGTAACATTTCTGTTTCAACGATAGATATGTACTGGACACTGCTTGTCATCATTTCATTGTTGAGGAATCACCTCAAGTCATCATTATCTATTTCAATATTACTTGTTATTTATAATGTACAATTGATGGATATTCATGTGTTTTGTAATTGTAATTCCATAATTTGCATTAAAATTTTGTTATTCGTAGTCTTAATGTTACCAAATATCGTTACTTTTATTCTTTTTGTCAAAGTCACTTTAATTGTTCCGCGTTATTGACAATACAGTTATAATGTCATTGTTTAATGTTTCTTTACTTATATTGTTAAACACGTTATTGATACTACATGATTCATTATTATTATTATTGCCGATATTGTATTTCACTGTTTCGTTCTCAATATCATAAAGCTCATTTATTGTTATGTTTTATATTTCGTTCTTACTACGATATGTTTTATCATTGTTATTTTTTTTTCTATATGTCTGTTGAAGACTTTACAGTCCTTTCTTCTTATTCAATGCCTATTAGTATCACACTATAACTTGTTATTTATATTCTATGTCATATAATTGTTATTATATATTTCGCATGCACGTCTTACAGGAATTCACTTTTCACATTTATGCACTGTATTGAATATAACTTGTATTATCACTTTCTATAGGTGGAAATAAAGTGTATATATTCTTATTGGATGTTATTTACAATAAGAATAATGAAACATAAGACAGCAATACAAAACCAAAATATAGAACAACAATAATGACTTATACAAATAAGGAAGGTCGATCATAGAAACTACGATAAGTAGAATAGTAATCGGATGACATGTGTCGACTGACAAATACAAAACAAGTATGATTGCAATAACATATTTATTAATATGAACAACACAACATTTACATAACAATAACAATGAAACAATTAGAATGAAACAAATACACATTCATCAATAGTTGACATCTTATTTTCTATAACTTCGATAAAGAAATTAAACTTATTGAAGTAGATGTGTTACCTCACGAAGCTTATCTAATGTAATGTAACCGTCACCATCTGAATCCATCATTTTCAATACTTCTTTGACATTCCATCCATCCTGTGACTGAACATCACTGCTCTCTGGAGCCTTTCGAATTTCTCCGAATTTGATCTTACCAAACATGTATTTAAAAATGAAAGCTGAAAATAGTATGATCAAGAATTGGTTACTGCCCTTTAAGAACAAAAAGTACTCCATTGCACGTGTAAGTTTGACTATTACCTGTTAACTGACCATGGTATACCATAATACAAGAAGTCCTTATGTAACATTGACGATATGCGCTCGTACATTTAAGAGATCACTTATTGTTTCAGGCAGCTCAATGGCACCGCCAACAAATACTCACTTAGGTAAAAACATTTTCTTGCATTCTTTGTTGAGTATAAAGTCAGGTGTCACTGTATTTTGCATGTTCCACTCATTTGTTGAACTGTACTACGAAATAGAATTAATCACAACGCATTTTTTGCAAATCATTATATCGACTTTATGATACACTTTCTTCAGGCGCAGTAAATTATATTTCTATTATCTCCCTTTAATTATGCATTGTATAACAGGAAAATGGGTTTTCAATATACTGTATACCAGTATACATTTGTTACTCAATTGTTTGCGGAGACTCGGGCCTTTTGATTGTCTCTATATATGTGAGCTGTATTTACTGAGTGTCTCTTGGAACATGTCACCACATTGAAGGAACAATGTGCAATGTTGATATCCGTAATTTCATAGTTTAAAGAGCCATGTTCCATATTATAGTTTGGCATATTGACGACCTGCATTGGATATCTGTTTTGGACTGTTTGTATGTTTTCATTTGTTGATTTTTAGGACATTTAGCATTTATTAAGGGAAACATTTTTCTGGCTAACAGTTTAAGGCAATTCTGAAAAGCCGAGCGCACAATTTTCACCCCTTTTCATCCAGGTTCTGTCAGTTTTACACCAATAGGTCTTTATCGTTTTCTTTCAAATAATGAAAAACAACATATTTTCGTTAAGCGCAAAGGCTCCACTTAGTCAAATCGATATACATTAATTTCAATTCATTGCTCATACATGAACGATTTGACATGTGTAGATTATATCTCCTGCGTTCACACCCATTTAGCAAATTCTCGCGATTATGAAATGCTAGCTTTATTCTGCTTAAAAAAAGCAGTAATATCCCAGTATATTGCAATTATTAGACAAAAATTTCGTAAATCTTCACAATTTCTTAGGACTAGAACCTCTAGTTCAGTTTATTGTAGTACATAACTAGACATTGATATGTATTGGTGGGTGTCGTGCCAAATCATGACGACATCGGTTTATCAATTAAACAGAATGAAATAGTTATGGCTTGGTTGGGGTTTTCGTCTAACTTCTGTTATTTTCGCACGACAAACATGTTATGCACGAAGTGTTTTATTTTTGCATTGTAAAAATGACTTGAGTGATGTAATTTTCTAAAGTACAATGTATTTAAGGAGCCATTACTTTATATCCAATGTAACAATTGCATGAATCGATTCCATAAAAGCTAATGGTAACCATGACTATGTTTCACTTATCAAAACAGTAAAAATTAACAAATGAATGTATTACATCTTTCCGCTGAAAATAATAGTACTGAAAAGATGGAGAACTTTTGTTTCATGCATAAATTCCACCGAAAGAACGGTAATTGTTCAAACGATTTCTTAAGAACGAAGACTAAACTAAATATTTAAGTTTGTTTTATGTACTTTGGAAAGGAAGGACGAAAAAATAGATTTCATCAAGGATTTTATGGCAATTGTTTTCACTGTGATGAAGATTTTATGACGTCATCATATGACGTAATGTGACACCTTTTATCAAAAAACAAATACATTTGTTTTGTAATTTTATTTACTAAGTTTCATGTTCACATTACACATGCTATAAATACAAACTGGTACATTAATAGATATAAAAGCGAATAAACTGATTTAGCATTCGCTTCTAATAACTTCTATTTCTGAAAAATCTAATAATTACTAGATACCAATCTCTGTACAATGATTCATGTTAAAGAAGATTCAGATTCAAACATCTGAGTATGCTATAAAGTGCACATAATGATTTGACGCAATTCAAGTTTTCATATATGAAATGAAAGAAAGCTGTTAGATATATGACGATGCTCCAGCTGAAACGACTGTCTACTTTCCAGACATCATTGCACAAAATTCTGAAGAAAAGAAAGAAGAAAGATGCTTTTTATGAGATGTTTTGCTTTTAACGAAGGATGGTGACTTGAATGACAATACTGGTGGTTGCACTTCCGCTTGGTGCTAAGTTGAAATGTTAGAAAAGGAACTTTAAGGTTAATAAATTACTGCAAATGAGTTTACACTTTTCCCTGCTTTTTAAGTGGGATCTAATTTCAAGGCTAGGAGGAATTGAACATTTGCCGCTCTTTCAGTGGAAATTTTGCAAACATGAATTACCATATAAAGGTAGCAATTGGCTTTGCATGTCCAGATGTTACTGAAATTTTCAACTCTGTAAAATCATGGTTAAAGGAGCAATGATAAAGTAAACAGACAAAAGTTTTATCGCTACCTTTATACTTACAACAGTCTCCTACACTACTAGCAACTATACTTTAGACAAGATTTGTGTTAATCTCACCATTATAGTCAATTTCGCCATTGCCATCAGAGTCAGCTTCCTTTATCATATCATCTACCTCTTCGGCGGTCAATTTTTCGCCCATGTTCATCATAACTTGTCTCAGTTCTTCGGCTGTTATTGTACCACTGTAAATTTGTACCATAAGACCGATTTATTTTTGTACACAACGCCATGTCTTTGACTTCCAAAACTAAGAACAAAACTGTTATTTTAAGAAACCTTTACACTTGGTACATTTTAGAAATCAAAAGATTTTGCTGCTGCTATCAATCGCATTTACGCACAAAAGCAATTCATGATTTCCAGTGAGGCATTAGACCTAGTGGGTTCAAATTCACACTTTCGGGATAAATGTTTTCATGAATGTTTTTTGACTTGATCGGACACTTACCCATTTTTTTACTATCATACAACGATTATCTTGCATTGAATAAGGACTACACAGAAAACGGGTAGATTGAGTAATGTAGTTTATTTTATAACCTTGTTGCTGTTGTTGTTACTTATGACGTATGTACTAACGTGGTTGCTGTTACAGGATGACCTCATATTTACAATACCGTAGCCTCAACATTCTTGATACTAAAATTACGTTTGCTAATGAAGATTATTTACAAACCTGCCGTCTTTGTCAAATACAGCGAAAGCTTCTCTCATTTCTTGCTCTGGGTCTCCTTCCTCTGCCATTTTCTTTTCCATCATCTCACAAAATTCTTGAAAATCTATACTTCCACTTCCTAAAATAATGTCATAATAAAACCTGCATCAAAACTACGATTAAACTTAAATACCGTCAACTTATTCTGAAGTTGAATAAGCCTTAATAAAAAGCAACTGCGTAAATTTCTTATAATATCAATATTCACGCCACATATTTTCAATGACAAGTGAAAACGGATTAGTCCTTAAATTCGGTTCAATACAGTCAGTTAACAAACTACCAGTTTAGTCTTAATTCTCTTTTGAAAACAACTATTACCAAAGCCAAATAATGATACTTTATTTATAAATAACTAAAAGCATACTTTAAGATGATTACAGGCAATATTCTTTTGTTACATTTGTAAACATTGTCATGAATTTAATACGTGTCTGATTTCAGGTATACTTGAAAATGAATTCAATAATGTCAAGAAACAGGAGTTTTGCAAGGTTATGTTTCTTAATATGTCACACAGTCTGAACATTCAATCGGCTTTATCAGTTGTGCTTTTGTCTCAATTTAAAGCAGTTATAATACTTTCTTTGATACAACTACAGTTGTATTTTAGATTTAAAGTACCATAATCACGTCTTTAAAGTATACAATGAAAAGTGCTTGTGATTAATTATTTATTGTAACTATTAACTAAATGCAGGCTACTGTAATGTTGAAATGTGTATGCAATGCCAACTGTTTTACATGTAGTAATTATATAATAGAATGGCCGTGACATTGTACGTTTAATGTAATTTTGACGTGTTTTATAAATATATATAATTTCAACTGTGTGCATGGATGATACTGAAATAAATACATACAATGCAAAGTAATAGAAAAACAAATACTAGGTAAAAGTGGGACCATACCATCTTTGTCGACCTCTTCTATCATGTCCTTTAATTCAGCCTCTGTAGGGTTCACACCCATGGCCCTCATTGCAGTTCCGAGCTCAGTGGTGGAAATGGTTCCATCTCCGTCTTTGTCAAACAAAGAGAAAGCCTCTTTGTATTCTGAAGTATATGAAGGCATACTCTAAACAGACGTAATAATATAATTGCGACTGTATACAATAATGTAAAGGCGGTTCGATATCCAGCTTTGCCAAACGAAGAGAAAAACATGTGATGTAATTTGACGATGTAATAAAAGGCAGTCTGAACTTTGTGCTAGCGCTAAGGTATAAGTTATATATGTGTACAATTTTAAAGGTTTTTAATGCTATATGATTCACGCCGTCAGTCAGAACAACGTGACGTTAAGAAGATCCTGAACAAAAACAAGTCATGACTTTATCATTTAAGCTTTAACTCTTGATGCGGATTGATTCTAGCTATGATATGCAAGAAATGTGTATGTTAATTAAAGATAACTTTAATTACTTTTATATTACCATAGTTACTGTAATCAGAGCTGTCTAGTAACGGTAACCCGTTTGTGTTTGTTGTGTCTTTCGACTTAATTGACACAAAAGAAAACGTGCATTCTTCATTTATTATGCATAATGTTTAGCAATTACGAAAAAGACTTACCAGCAATTTTGTCTTGTGAAAGTGATGCCTGAAACATTAAATAGCGCCATAAAATCAGCCGCTAATCTGACATAATATTTCGCACATGACGGAAAAGGTAATGTATCAATTAAAGTTTTGTAAAAATTGTCATCTCGCATACTTGCAATTTCTTTGTCTAATCTCGAGTCAAAGCCACTGGCTAAAATAGTATCATAATATTTATGTGATGGTTTATTTCAATTGTGTAATAACGATCTCTACAATACAATAATGAGAAACTTTGAATACATTTATGACAAGGGATATTTATATATGATATGGATATATATATATATATATATATATATATTTAATCATTTACAAAACTCGTTTATAAAACCTCGGAAACTTTTGAGTTTTATATATATAAATGTATTTTTGAAAAGAAAGTCATACTCACCATTTTCTTTGATATTTTTGTTCTTAAGGTGTATCCAAAACGGTTCTTATTCAATAAATGACAGTCAATTTTAACGCATATATACATTATACATATTTAAGTCCAAAATCTAAAATCCGATTTAGGTTTTAACTATCGGTAAATAACGAATCCTGAAACGGTATTGTTATAATGAAAGATTAAGAGCTTTGATTTAGAATTAAACATAGAAAACAAAATAAAGCTGGATCTTGGATTATCTATAGACTTGGGTCTAATCATTGCTGCAGTATTAAAGCATGTAATTTTTCTAACTAATGCGATTCAAAAATCAATGACTTTATTCAAATGTGCGAAAAAGTCCAGAGCAAGGGCATATCTATGATTTTGTTATTTTTGGCTAACTTGAGTATAGAGTGCCCAAAGGTGAGATAGAGTGATTGTTATGAGTCGGCCGTTGTCATCCGTTGTCAATATTTTGCTCTATTTGCTAAGTTGATTTGTCAAGGAACATAAATATATCTTCGAGTGTATAAGAACTGTTATTTTTCAAACGAGGTACCTAAGTTGGATAGATTAATTTCACAATGCAGTCTGTGCAGAAACATAAAGTTCTCTTTCGACAGCAGTGGCCAGATTTTAATTCCATTTAAATGAATGAACTACGTGTCTATTTACCACTTACGTTACCAGTTTTCAAATGAGACCGAGCCCTTGATACAAAACTCACTGTGAGCAAATAAAGATTTCGGTAAAATCCAAATAGTATATAGCATACTAACGTCTTACTGTTTGAAGAGAATATAAGATATGTTAAGTTCACACATCAAATAATACGCTACTGTTCATACCACTGGGCCAACTTGTGTGAACTTAACATATCTTATATTCATTAGTAATGGTTTTTCATATAGACATGTTGGGTTTTATATTTATTGTGTATTTAATAAATACATTTCTTTTTAATAAAACCCGCCGCATCAGTCTGATCCATATCTATAATTATTATAAACCTTACGTTGTTTTTCATCACGCGGACGTTCGCGTCCTTTTTAACGGACGTGACGTCTTTTTGTTTTGTATACTGTATGTTGTATATTTTCTGACGAAGACATAAAGTCGAAACATGTAAATTGAAAACTTCGTGTTGTCTTGATTTTATTTATACTGTTTGAAGAGAAGAAATTTTTAAGTTATCCCGTGAAAGTATTGCAAACATATACTTAGGTAATTTTCTAAATTTTCAAAGGGGCTGGTAAATCTATACAATCTACAATATGAAGTCAGTAGAGCAGTTGTCACAAGGTCATGAACCTTTGAACTTATGTAAGACTGAAATAAACTTGGTAAGCTTTATAGTAGCACGTGAAAACAGAAATAAAATTATGTACTTTTTACTTTACTCCTAATACACCCATGTTCTTCGTACTTTGTACTTCCATTTTGACCAGAGATAATAATGTTGGATATAACAATGCTATTCTGTGATAGTTTTAACAAAATAAATTACACCATATTTGTGTATACGTATATAAAATAGTTTAAATGTGTAGCTATTTTTGACATTATTAAGACATAGTTATAGTAAAAGAAATCACACATTAAACATATCGTATAAAAGTTTGTTTATATTTCTCCTTACCATTTTGTCTGTAAGCGTTAGCTTAGTAACTAATTCATGAATTGGTTTCTACAATATTTTTGTGGAATGCTCTTTTAGGGTTGTCCAAATATCAGTACATTGCAACAGTGCTTTCTCAAAGTTCTACACTAAATTTTACAATACCGAGCAGTCTATAAAACGCTGGCTACAGGCAAAATACAAAATACCAGCATTTGGCGGATAGCCCTGTTAGAGTCCCTCTGCTGGCATGGTATGATAATAGTGCCTTGGTTTGCACACTGTGTTACTTGCGGAAAGCCAGGTGTTCTGATTTGCAGTGCATCCAGTAAGGTTTCCTATGTATTACGCAGCGCGGAATAGTGCATTATAGCGGAATTCGGTTTCAATACTATTTTATCAGAATGCTGGGCTGCGTGATGCCGTCCACCTTTGTCTAGCCCTGTCAGCAGAAGATGATAGCAGCACTGAAGGTTTATAATATATTTGGCAATATTCTGCTGCTTGACTCTTTACTCTGCCAGTAAGCCATTCCACCTGAATTTTAGATCACTACTAATGGAAATCCAGCGCAGGTACTATTCTGTAGGAAACGACTTATAATTTTATTCCATAAGACAATTGGTATGTCCCAACTGGGGGGTGTAGATTTTCTATGGTTTTAGGTTTTTAGGCGTTATAATGCACCAGTAGGGGCCTTGCCTTAATCAAAATAAAGGCATTATATATGGAAGGTTTGTGGCACGCATTGCTCATTTAGTATTTATATAGATGTTCGGATTTCCACCAAGAGAGTTCAAAGCATGACCCCATTTCAAAATTGACACCGACCCGGGGTCATCGGTTTTTCCATCGGCGTATACAAGAACATTCTTAAATCGTTTTGTCTCAAACTATAATGCCTAGAGCTTTGGTATTTTGCAGATAGCTTTGCTGATAGCTATCCACCAAACAAATTCAAATCATGACCCCCGGTCAAAATCGACCCCTAGTCAAAATCGAGCCCGTCCGGGGCTCACTTGATTTATCATTGAGATATATAGGAACATCTTTAAAAGTCTTTTCCGTCAGAACAGGAGACCCAGACCTTAGATATTTGGCATGTGGCATTGCTAATTGGTCCTGTACCAAGATTGTTCAATTCATACCCATTGTGTCCAATTTGGCCCGTTCCTAGGCTGATTTGAGCTACTGACCGACATTCGCCTTAGCACATTAGGTCAGTAAGAGCAAAGTTAATGAAATCTTCTCTTGTTTTGTAACAAAGGTGGAAAGTAGGGACACCTATGTCCCATGGACACATTCTAGTTTTTACAAAAACTAGTTGATGTAAGTTAAAGTGACAATATGCGCATTTTTTTCAAGTAAAAATCCAGCTGAAAATGGTGTGTATACAAAAGTGAGAGGAAATAATAGCTTTTAACCCAATACACACCAAACTCTTCCCGCTCCCAGTATGAAAAAATAACTTTCCAAATATTGATTTTCTTATTTGAATGGGAGAGTCAATTTAAGAAAACTGCATGCAGGAGTTGCTTCCCTTCCACTGTCAAAATCTCTACCAACATCAAAAACGACACAATCAACTATCATTTTATCAGTCCGAATTTTTTATATCTAAAGCACCAACTTCAAATACTAATGCGGCATAATCATTAATTTAACGCATTTAAATGCACAGCAACCAAACATTGCTTCTATAAAACTATCACCAAAACATAATTGCGCTGTACTATAAAACAAATATATACACAAAAAGATACACTATGGTGCGTGTAAGATTTTCGCTTTACAAGTGTGACCTATGTACCTTTTGCAACAAGCCCAAGGAAAAAAAAAAAAAAAAAAAACAAATTATATTTGTTTTTATATTGCTATTCTATCAAAATACAAAAATACAAAACATTCTTATGATTCTTACGTAAAGGAAGCTATTCATATTGTTTGCTTTCTACTAAAAAGAAACTTTTACATTATAGTCTTTCTAGGCAAATCGTTTGTTGTCTATAACTGTGTAATACTAATGTATGTATTAGTTTCAGTGAGATTTCTCCGATAAACGCATATAGGAGGACTCAATGCTTGAGAAGGTTCTTACCCAATCAAAAATAAGGACAGTATTTGTAACATTATGAAGGCTATACGAGAATGCAAGATTACAACTGAACGGAGACAGCATGTGTTTACAACATGGAGAACTATGTTTGGGGACTGCAAGGACTTTGAATAAAATGCGCGTTTATAACATGCATTCAATGCATATGTAAAATAATGCAAATGCAAAGAAAACGCATACAGCTTTCCATCAAAAACGCTTTCGTGAAATAAGATAATAATTACAAAAATTATGAACATATTTTTTAATTTTTACAGCTAGATATGATATCTTAGTTTAAACAATATTTTATTTATCAAATATCATGTAAGTACAATATCTTATTTATACTTAAATATGGATTAAAACGCTGTTTGACTTTCTGATAATGCATTTTACAAGCATTGTATGGATATCTACATGTATAAATTAATATTTAAAGAACGAACATAGTTTAACTAAATGTACATTTTAATAGAGTTGAAACAAGTTGTTTCCCTTTATGTTGTAAGCTCAGTTCGGTATAGATTTGTGTAATCTGGATAAACCGCCCTCACTTTACAGACGGACGGACGGACTGACTGACATTTTACATTGTGTACATTTCATTATGTATATGTAGATAGGAATGGTATGTCTGTTAGGAAGTTTTCACACTACGACTACACCAAAAGTGAGCCTTAAGATTCGGAACTAAAGATAGAAACAATAAGCTGGCAAACACAACCACTTAAAATATATTTATCACATTTGTAAAAATGAAAGGTAATGTATACAATACAATACATGTAATTCAACCATTTCTTTTGATACAGAAATATACATGAGAATATAAATAAAAATATAAATAATTAGTTTCCTTTAGCAATGACGAGCACTTCTCTCAATGAAGTACATGTATTTATTGCGTAGACTTAAGTTCTATGTAAAAATTAACAATTACACCACATTTTGTAAACAAACAAGTTTTCGTTTGTTCATGAGCTCTTTTAACACAGATATTATTTATCACGCTGATATATATTTCCTTTGTAATACACATGATGATCTAACCTCGACCAGAATCCCTCTCTAAGATCAAATATATAACAGTACTTGTAGCTGTTGATGCTACAATCACTTAGCGGTCATCATTGCAACAAATTCTGGAAAAAAAAGATAAAGTGATATCGTTAAATCAAACTAAATACAATAAGTATTTCTATTCTACATGTACATAAAACGAAAAAATATGAGATACATACTATATTACTTTTTGATGATGCTTCAAAAAATTAACTACGCACATGCATGTCTCATAATTCTAATATCTCCTACATTATAGTTCAGACTGATGTCAGCGTGACAGCTTGCATTTACCTCATTCTCTATTCAACTGATTTAGAAGCCATGTCTTTGTCTTAACCAACAGTATTACCTGTATAATCTATTTGTCCGTCGCCATCTTTATCAGCTTCTCTGATCATTTCGTCCACCTCTTCATCAGTCATTTTTTCTCCAAGGTTTGTCATGACGAACCGCAACTCCGCCGGAGTTATATAACCATTACCGTCTTTATCAAATACCTAAGGACAGAACGTGACTTCGTTTTAACCGCTACATATTTCATAAACATTCTAACATTCGTGTTGTCTTGATTTTATTTATACTATAATAAACATTCTAAGCAATATAAGTGCTACTATTGCAAATTAACAAAGAAAGTCAAAGAAAATGAAGCTGATGATAATGAATTAGAATTTACAGTCGGAAGAGAACGCATAAATGATCTGTTATGTATGTAAGTGCATGTTTCACTTGCTTCGCAATAAAGAGCAACAATACACTTTGCTGCATAAAAAACATTCTTGACAGACTACGATAACCATAATTTATCCTAGTCACCGTCCGTATTTCTAAACACATGAAAACAATCAAAATATCATACGTCGTGTGTATTTCTGTAAAACTCCTTACTATATTAAGAAAAAGACTGAACTAAAAAACTTAGTATGGAGTCATTCAGTCTATAAAAGAAGTTTCTATATAGATATTTTTCCAAATCTGACCAAACTGACTCTGTTTTAAACAAGCAGGAGGGACAATGGTGATATAGGTGTTCTCTTCTTCTGCACTAAATATATTAAAGATCGGGGGTGTAAGATTATTTCAAGATCCAATTCTTCAAGTTATAACACTTGCCACGTACGGGGGGATGTTTGTTATTAATATTTTTGTTTTTATATATATTTGTATATTAAACAACATTTTTTGACAAAAGTTTTGACAGATCTTCATACTGTAAGTAACGCACGTTTTATAGTCGCTATAGCAACGTCATATAGACGTGAGCGGGTAAGCTGCAACTTATAAATATACTTTTACCTATACATTTTCTACACTTGTCTCAGGAAAGCTAAATCGTTTTTAAATACTGCACTTTATCATAACAAGAGGAACATAATTGACCCTATATTGCTCAAATGAGTACCAGTGCACTGACCTATGGAAGTCCCTGTTGCTTATGGGAGTCAGTAGTTTCTAGGGAAAGTCACTAGCTTAAGACGTGACTAGTTGCTAAACGTCACCAGCCCCCAAGGACCGTCAGTGGTTGCTAAGGAAATCACTGGTAACTAGGAGGAGTCAGTTATTGCCAATGAAGTCAACTGGTGCTTGTTGCTAAGGATGTCAATTGTTGCTAAGGAAGTCACTGCTTGCATATGAATGCACTGGTTGCTTTGGGAATTCATTGGTTGCTAGGAGACTGAGTTGTCGTTCAGGAAGTCAATGATTGCTAAGTTAGTCATTCGTTCATAGAGTAAGTTACTGGTGGGTAGGGAAGTCATTGGTTGCTAACGAAGTCTATGAAAATCAAGTGATATTTGGACTTGACAATCTCAAAGCTATTCGAAAATTATTCAGAATTTTTAAAATCATTTTTTGCCTTTGATTCACTAAAACCACGGTAGCTTTGCTCTGGATTTATTTTCAAATTTGTCTTCATAAATTATTTTAAATAAAAAAGGAGTTTCGGGAAACCTTTCGAAAACACTTCGTATATTCTCTGTCTCTTAACTAACCTTAAAAGCACCTTTCATATCTTGCTCTTGGTCGTCCTGGCAAGCCATTTTGGAAGACATCAGTTTCACAAATTCATCAAATTCTATACAACCACTACCTGTAATACAATGGAGATGCAGATAAACAGTTGTACAAAAAACGACTTTTTGTTAATTTCTTTTGTGTTACTGTTTGTAAGTAAAAGACTGGAAACAATTTCTTTAAAATCTCATATAATTTTTTACAGTATGTATTTAGAAGTTCACGACCTATTACCGTAAGCATGAAGACCAAATATATCTCTTTGGCTAATAGATTGAGGAAATCAAACGCAGTAGGTCATGAATGCTGTAAAGTTGAGACATATTTTCCTTTTACATGTAACAACCCACTATCGCTCACCAAAATACAACTGCACTTAGCTAAGGAAGTCACTAGTTGCCAAAGGGAGACAGTGGTTGCTGATGAAGTCACTGGTTGCTTGGGGAAGTCATCGGTAACTAAATGTCACCAGCTGCCAGGGGCAGTCAGTGGTTGCGTAGGAAATCACTAGCTACTAGGGGAAGTCGGTGATTCCCAAGGAAGTCACTTGTAGCTACGGATAATCATTCGCTTTAGGAGTCACTAATTGATAAAAGTCAACAGCTATTAAGGTCAGTCAGTGGTTGGTGGTTGCAAAAGAAATCACTGGCTGCTAGGAAATAAGCGGTTGCTTAAGAAGTCCATGGTTGCTTATCCAAGTGGGTGGTTGTGAAGAAAGTCACTGGTTGCAAAGAAGTCTGCGGTTGCTAGGTAAGCCGTTGGTCGCTATAGAAACTCATTGGAATCTAGGTTTTTCCTACAACAGTATAAACTGACAAGGGAACCCTTGGGTGTGGTCAGTATTGAACAAATGGGCATGATTTGAGGTCTACTAGATAATGTTACAAAACTATCTAAGCTCTATGTCTTGTGGTTTTGAAGATGTTAAAAGTGTTTCCTATATAAGTTAACGTGACAACCAGTGACACCATGACTGTGGTGATTTCTGACCGCAGGGGCACGAATTGCCTAAATTTTGTAGAGGTTCACGGGACAATGTTGCACACCAAAACGCTAAGCTCTAATCCTTGTGGTTTTGGAGAAGAAGATTTTAAAGGTTTTACAATACTGCACTTCGTGCTCAAGTGACCAAAACAATCAAGATACATGATTTGTTTGATAAAAAATAATTGAACATTTCTGTAATTACCATCTGCATCCACCTCTCCGATCATTTCAGTTAGTTCAACCTGTGTTGGATTTTGACCCATTGATCTCATTACTGTACCAAGTTCTTCAGTTGAAATCGTTCCGTCGCCATCCTTGTCAAATAGACTAAATGCTTCCTTAAACTCTAAAACAGAAATTAGGATAAAATACAATTCATGTTATTTTGATACTATAATTCAGTTAACAGATTATAAGCTACAGTTCTTGCAATTTATATTAACTATCCTGGATGACTGTTTCCCAGGGTTCTGATAAGTATTCATGCTGAAAGAAGATACATTTTGTAATGTGGTAAACACGGTCAAATCTGCTGACGGGATTTAAACAAACGACATTCGGATAAAAGACCAACTCTATTAATACAACGCAGTTTCTCTAAGTGGCCATTTTAAAGTAGGTGGATGTTGAGTACACGTGGAATTCATTTACAGAAGTCAAATTTGGATACATCAGTATAAGAGCTTGCTTAGACTGCTGATTGATAGAGGTAAACAACACTATCAAACGTTTGAAACGTTCAAACGACCATCAGAGTGTTACAGTTTATGATCAGTGTGCATTCATTGTATACAAAATTAACCCTCTAGAAATTTAATAAAGTACCCGACGCTAGGTTATTATCGGCCCCCAAACGTGTAGATAAAGTCAACCTGCCGAAGGATGGGATGAAAGTGATCACTTAATAAATGTGTTGTTAAACAGCCATTCATGATCGTTATTATCCTTTATACATACATTGATTGCTAAGAAGGAACGGTTTTCTAAGCGTACAATACTACTTTTCTTGTTGTTTTCGGGTCGTAGGTCTACACTGGACATAAGCACCACTTGCATATTTATGCAATACGATATGTTTAACTAATTACATTAATGCATGCCTGTTTTACCTTAAACATAAGCAAGGAGTTGAGTGAACTTGAATTTTGCGAACATAAACATCTACGAGAATTTCCCTATGATTGGAGTACTTTAGCACTCATAACGGTATCAATATGTAAATACACATTAAATATATATAGAATACTTTAGTACTCTCGTAAAAGCGTATTCGGTATTTCATAGCGTCTAGTTAACAGCTACTCCAAATGCAATAACATAGCATTAACTTCTATTACAGGAAATATTCCATTTAAGATCAGAAAAGTGTCCTAATTTTACGACGGTTAGTTAACGCAAAACGTAATTTCATGTAATAACGAGCACTTTATTACTTAGTAATAATACATATGTTACTATATATAGTAACACTTTAGTATAGAGAAAAAAAGCTTTATCCGTCCTCCCGAAGTATTATCAGCTTTTGGCCCTCCGCGCGCAGGGCTATTATGGCATAATTGCCCTAGGAAAACGTGCACGTGCAAACGTGACGTCATTTAACGGAAAAAACATGGCTGACGCCGAGCGTACGCTAGAGTGTTTAGCCAATAGGTTGATTGATTTAGACGACAAAATAGCAAGAAAAAACCCGTAAGTCATCATGTTACGGAAGAAGAAACTCTAAACATCATAGAGAGTAAAAGAAATAAATCAACCGTCATGAAAACTAAGAGTGACATGAAAAAGATTAAAGAGTGGCTCTCAGATGATGGTGAGACTACACATGTATTACAGAAAAAGAAAGTAAAATAGAGAGTAAAAGAAATAGATCTACTGTCATAAAAACTAAGAGTGACATGAAAAAGATTAAAGAGTGGCTCTCAGATGATGGTGAGACTACACATGTATTATACAGAAAAAGAAATGGCTGAGCAGGGCCTTTGAGTGATAATCGCCCGGGTATGTAATAATTGCCCTCGGGCTAAAGCCCTCTGGCAATTATTCCATTACCGGGGCGATTATCACTCAAAGGCCCTGCTCCGCCATATATTATTCTATAAGTTTAGTTTCTCAAAATGTGATGCATGAAAGGCATTTGCTAGTAAATGTCGTCCGACTCGTATCGCAGTTTTTACTTTGTTAAAAACTATTTCATATTGAATGATATAAAAAATATAACAATATTTGTTTTGGTTTCTAGTTTTGTACCTCACAACTTGGAATGAGGCTGCATCAAAACCAAACTAGGTACAAAATACATGACATATGGCTTTTTAATAGTGGTGACCAAAAACACCGATACAACTGTAACTAAACTGCGGCTATACCAGACAAGAGTAGAAAATAGAGATATCATCTTGAGAAACCAGCAAGGTGAAGCAAATGTATAAATAAAATCCTCAAACTTACATATCAGTAGGAAGAATGTTGCATGCGACGCACATAAATGAACAAATGGCATATAGCAACGAACATATCTAGATTAATATTTTCGCAAGTTTGCCAACACAAAGGGAACAGATGCAGAGTCGAATTTTCATTCTTCAAAATGGCGGATAAAATAAAAAGCAAGATTTATTTTAGAGATAAAAGTTACATTGGCGATATGTTGCTTCATTATACACAAACATCTATTTACGAGTATCTATGTAACTGTGGTTGCAAGCAAGACATATCATTTTAACAATCTCCATTTTAAATTACTTTGTGGATCGAGAGTTATCCTATGATCCTGTCCTAGCCGCCTGACCATTAAATATTTTTCAATTGAACGACAATCGATTAACTTTGATATCGATATAAACTTGTTGAATGAATAAGTTTATAACACTAACTTGAAATCATTTCTCAAATTTAACCACATTGTTATTCATTTTATTAGTACGTTCATTGGTCCTGCATTTGTTGATACGCTATTACTATTAAATGACAGATACGGTAAGTGCTTTCGACAGCTTTATTGAAAAACCTGGGATTGAGTGAAAATATTGAAATTTCAAGTTTTGAAATACAATCTATAGCTATACCATATATATACAAAAATAGAATACCTAAATTAGATGACTACCAACAGGGAGGTTTGAAAATGCAAAAGTCATTAAAATCTGAACTGGCAATAAAGTTCAAACTGTCGTATACTTCTAAAAAGCACGGTATAGTTTCGTTTACTTTGTACACACATATCTACAGAGTCAATAGAGATTGACCTTTTCTTCCCAATTTCAAAGATTAAAATCAAAGATTAAAGTTTGGTTGACCGTAAATTAGTAGTAAGATTACATTCTATTATCATTTATAAATGAATAACTACTTTTTGCTCAATTAAAAGTGTCGTTTTTGACTTTTAACAATATAACTCTTTAAAGTATCTTCCCAATACTGATTTTAGCAAAATAATTATGAAAGCGGCAGCGAGTCTACCATGTAACAATAATAACATGTATAAAAAGAAATAACAATCAATATTTGTATATATATTTCTACGGTTACATATGTTTCTATGGTTATATTGCCTTTGTTAGAGACTACATGTATAGTAAGAAATATAAAGTTTCAGATCGACTTCAAGTTTATGTGTCCCATAACTGACCATTAAGAAGCAGAATATAAGATTAATTCAAATTTGTATCGAATTCTTGTGCTACGGTTCTTTTCATACCGCTTACAAAAGTTCATTATAACTGAGGCTTAAACCTTGCCAGACTGAAAATTGGACTCTTATCAGACACTCGGTTGAATTATTATGTAAAACAGGTCTTGCTTACAAATATAGATTGTTTTGGACAAAGATAATTACCTGCCAGATCTTCCTCACTGAGTTCATGTTTTTGCTCTGTCTGTAATAAGGAAAATATATTGTATTCATATTAATCAATTTACAAAAGCCTTTCAATGTCATTAGTACGTAATTTAACTCACAGCAGTTACTCAAAAATGTCAATTGTGTTCTTGGTGTTTAGCTATTTAATTCAATTTACAGACAGAGAGTTTACCTAAGCCGCATTTCTAGGAGGGACAGGGGGGCAGTAGAAGACTCTTAGTACTCAATAAGAGACTAACCACTTTCTAACATTTAACCGCACTCTTATAAGTCAACTCATGACCCTCAATAAGTGCATCCGTTTTGATTTTTTGTGTGTTTTGCTACTTAATTTGATTTTACAGCAGCAAATTAAAAAAATATTTTTATGGGTACGATAGAGCAGTAGGTATTTTGTCTTTAACATTTTTATATACCCACGATATTACGTTAAGTACTTATTTTGTAATCTTATTACAAATTATGTAATAAGCATTGACCTTTGCGAGATAATGTATAATATTTTAGTAAGATTAAATAGTATTAAGTCTTTATCATAAACGTCATGCAAAGAATTCAAATTGACACTTCACTCAAATAGTATTAGACCATAAGTACATCTGCGCTTATTATAGTGGCCTTGATTGCGTTGGTAAGATGTTCTATTAATTCAAGTTTCGCAATCAAATCGCATCAATGTAATTAAATGTATGGATATCGTGTTAAATGAGTCTCAACTTTCGTAACTTTATGTTATTAAGCTGGCATTAAAGAAGCTTATAAATGTGTAACATGACGGAAATGTCAGTTTCGATTGTTTTTCGTATTCAAAAAGAAAAAGAAATGTATATGACAGGTCACTTAGTATGTTCAACAAGCTGAAATTCATACAAACTTTCCGGTAAAAAGCTTTCAAATTTTACTTATGTAGTTATTACAAAGTAAGCTTTTACAACTTTTATCAGCATAATAATGAAATAGCAATTGGAATTTCATACGTTACCATGGTATCTAGC
>JAFMSR010000001.1:65906056-65908556 GCA_022818135.1 Saxidomus purpurata | reverse complement strand
GGTCAATTTTAAGCGTTCTCATAAGATGTCAATATACCTAAGTTTGAGTACGACATGTCTGCTTTATGTCTGTGAAAAAATATTTGCACGCGCTCAAAACACTATCCCACAGGGACCTGTACGCGAACGTTAGTAAAATGAAAATTTTCAAAGCTGGTAAATTTGTTTCCAAGGTCATTTTCAAGGTTGTCTTAAAGTGTCAGCATTTGCCTCGGACGTCTGAGTTTTCAACATTCAGGAGCTGTCGGCATAGCATTTAAATTCATACAGATAAAACGTGTTCCATACGGTAACTGTCACTTCTTTGGAAGGCCAAACCTGTCTTAACCCGCGTATACGGTTTATTAGGTTATCGGCGTTCAAAGGATATATAAAATTCCGTAAGACCCGTGTTTTCGGTTAATTTTTATTACGACTGCACTTGAAATGTGGCGTCTAGAGTGTTCAGACGGTGTAACGTATCACAACCTCGGGACTTATTTAAAACACACATAGTTCTTCCGCCGTTTTATTTACATATATAATAATAGAAATAATTGCATGATAATTGTATTATTTATTACTAAAGATGAGTTAATATTTAGCTCCAGCATCAATGATTCTAGAATAACTGACTTATGTAAATGTTCCGTCTCTTTAACTCTTAACCAGCCTGTCTGCCTGTCCTCACCTTTATAGTGTAACGGCCACGATTTTAGACAAAATATATAACACTGTTTATACTATGCTTTCATATGACAGGAAGGGTAGCTGTCAAAAATATATACCAGGGGGCTTTTTACTAATACATGTACTCGTGTATTGTGATATTGTTGATGCAGGAACATAAATGTATATATGACAGCCGTGTGACAGCCGCCAAACTTTGTAATAAAAACTGTGTTGTGATTTGAGCTAGATAAGGCAAGACCATTTTGCGGGCCGAAAGTTAAGAATTGATAAAATGCATAAAGATAGACCGAAACTGTGTTTGAAGTTGTTACGATTTGTACTAGATGTTACTATGTTACATATATTGATTGATATAAGAAACTATTATCTCGCATTTTCCCCGTAAGGTTTCAAGCACGAAGCGATATTTTCGCAGCAAAATTAAAGTATTAATTACAAATGAGATGTAAATCTGACCAACGTATCTGCCGTGCTTTCTGACAAATCTATACAGACTGTTAAAACCTTTTCTTTGAAGATTATAACCCAATATTTAATATATAGTTTTGCAACCATGTTTGATGTATACCAGTATAACGATGAACAAGGTCTTACAATTGGTTTAAAGAATATTTATTTATCAAGTATGTTCACATTTACATAATATATGCGTTATACAGATAACAAAACTAAACATATGAAAATAGTTGGTTTGCATTATGTATCAATATATACGATTCTAGAAATTCAAACAGAATTGAGGAGGAAGCTATATAGCTTCTTCTGAGCTTCGCTTCTGTTTATCTTGCAAATCTGCACTATTGGTGTATAATAATTACTACAATTTAATGTATAAAGCCTAAATAAAAGCTATCTTAATATCAATATTAAGGAAAAAGAAAATCTACTCAAGGAAAAGAATATAAGAAAATCTAACGAAGGAAAATTATAATTTAATCATTTTAAGATCAACTTTGACAAGACACTGCTTTTCAAAACAAGTAAACAAAAATGAGAGAAGTAGTTTTAGAACATGAGAAATAAAAAGAATTATAAGAGAAAAGAAAGATCTTACAATTATACTTTGAAATGTAAGTGTAAGATTTTCCTCCGTCTACACGACTTTGTTTATAATATATTCTCAGCGCAATTATGTTTTTTGTCTTTGCGATATTTCTAATTGGTTTCATCTTTCCTATCTATAACATCTCATCAATGTTTGGAACACATAATGCTTTCTCTCTATGAATTGTTGGAATTTACGTGATGATAGCTTTATTTCCGGACAGGTTATACATGTACTGATTCTGTTCTGGAAAGCTTTATCAAATGAATGTAAAAAAACTCAATATAATATTTCCTGGTTGTTGTATAACTTTATTCGTTATAATGACTCAAACACAAGTACTGAAGTCTGTAATTTTTCAAAGGTCATAACAACTTGAAGGCATGAGATATGAAATAAAGAGTACGTGTAGTCATATGATTATTCAGTCCCCAGAAACTTTCATGCATGTTACGTACATTATTTCGACTAATATAAACATTTTCCTGTGCTCTATCTTTCCTTTTCACACCAACTAAAGGAACTGTAGGTCTGTCACCCCAGACAGACATGCCTGAAATAGTTTGTTTGACATACTGAAGTGTTTCAAACAAGATGGCCATGATAGCCCTATATCGCTAACCTGGGAACCATTGCTCAAAAGAACAAAAAGAGGTCACATTTGCTACTTGTGTTGATGTCCACAGAGCGTTCGACAAAGTATGGCCCGATGCTGATAAAATTCACTGTTGAGATACACAAAATACAAGGTATAAGCAGTAAACACATATGAGAGACAGCCTT
>JAFMSR010000001.1:65831056-65898556 GCA_022818135.1 Saxidomus purpurata | reverse complement strand
TAAAAATCATGACCTGTAGAGTTTTATCAAAGAAATACTAACAGAGGTCATGTGACCCTTGCAGTAGAATTAAAATTAATGAAGAACCAAACGAGGGCTGTAAACAGTTGGCCTGTCTGACACGTTGTATATCTCTCCTTGTCCTGACTAACATCAAGTTACCATAGCTTGTCAATTATCTAAATAAACTAAATAAAATCAGGATGAGAAGAGAACATGAACTATTCAGTGATACTCGCGTATTGGTGTTCTTTGGCCAGAGTCAAAGGAGTCAGAGGCAATATGCCACTCGACGGACCCATATTTTACGATGATCAAGACTCTATTTAGGGCAAGGGACCGAAGAATGACTACCAATAAATGTTCAGCTGGAACAAGTTATACTATCCAGACTTTGCAAGCTTTGAACTTATCCGATGCTCATATGCATTTAAATTTGAATCTGCCCTGATGTGGTATGAAAATTGAAGTTGCCCCCATGTGTTTCACACACCTAATAGTGCACTTCTTACTTTAGTTATGTCCACTGTATGGATGTTCTGTCCTGACAATGCCGCCCTTGAAAACAAAAGTGTACGATAGAAGATTTCTTTCTTTGCTGTGATCAGTGTAAAATATAGCTCGTGTACACAAAGAAGAAGCCGGGTCAACATATATAAATTTGTACCATGTAGGTAGGAACAATTGCGAATCTAACATTTTCAATGTGTGAGTTCGGTCTAGTAAAACAAGTACAAAGTCGTGTATTACCTGTAATTAATACCTGATTGAATTGTTTCCCTTATACTACAGTTTTCAATATCGCTGTGCGCTCGAATACCCCTACCAATAAATTTTAAACATTGTCATTACTATCTTTTATCACCTGAATTTATAACAAGAAAGAACACACTAAACATTCATTTCTTTATGTAGAACATAATTTAATATGACATTTAAAGCTGTTTTTAATAATATAAACTATTACTAACAAAATGATAATGCATTATTCAAAATGACCTTATTAAGTTTTAGAACGTTCTTTCATAGTTTGCTATATTCTTTAAAAGCCTTTATTACTACAATGTAATTTGAACACTGAAATGAAATCCAATGCAAATTATAAATATTGCCCATGGAAAAGTGACATATTCTTAAAGTTCCTGCACTTTTAACATTAGTCAGTATTAGTATTTTAACGAATTTGCAAACATGAAACGTGATCTAATAGTTTAATTTGTGACATTCCGTTAGGTCTTGCGCGCACCTTCATCATGGGAAACAATTATACACACTCAAATTCACGACCATACTTGAGCTTTACTCTTTCAATGCGGGAAATAGTGCAATTTTAATTCAAAATCCGTGGATGAATTTAAAAAGTTGACTAATCTATCAATGCATGAGTGGTGTGTTTTAATAACAAAGTATATTGCATTAACTTCATCATTTGCTGTAATCGTAAAGCCTGGAAGTCACATAGTCTGGGTAAACGAATAAACATACAGCATAGCAAGTACACAATATGTAAACTTCAGGCATTTTTCTGTCATGACCTATACAAAAGTACAAATGTGCTGTGTATTGCCACTTGAGTATACCGACAAGAACCAAATAAATACAAAAAGATAATCCGATTAAATTTAATATATTTCTTCTTAATGTGAATATACAGAACCTGTGAAATGATATAAAAATGAAATTAGTAACGCAAAAAGGTCATAATTTATATACGATCACAACTTACAAAGTTTATTTCAGTACGAAAAAAAACTTGTGAAAATTGATACATGGTAGCAGTATTATTACATGTGTTACATAAGGCTATGTTAATTGATTACCAGGTTTCTCAAAGTGTTGTGGATTATATTCATGTGGTCATGGATTAACCTTATAAGGTGGCCTGAAGTGTATTAATTTGTATCAGTTCATTTGGGCATTAAATGTGAATATTTGGGAATATAGGCTGACAATGGTAAGAATTACTTTTTGTACACAACAGTTAGAATAAAAGTATGTGATAAATAAAGAAAAAATGTCTTGTTAAAAATACGCACCTATAATTGCTCACATATATCTATGACCATATGTGCACTTTACTTGATGTTTAAACTATCAGATATATACGTATATATATTTTTTTTATTGTTTCACACGTTTCATATTTTACATGTGTTTTTCAAACTATCAGTATTGACAGCTATTATCTAACACATGTCCATGTTAATATGTATATGCGAACGTGTGTATATCTCGAAAATCCTTCAGTTCGTCAGTTTTTAACTGACCACTTCCGTTTTAATTTATACCTATTTTTATGTCACCAATTTGTTCTCCTGAGTAATGAAATGCGTTTACAAGCCAAACTGTATGTTCATTCGTTCGTCGTTTCTCTTTCTATACTTGTATTCAGTTTAGTTCAGATTCCTCCCACAATCAAGATTTCATTGCGTTCTATTGGCCCATAACTACTTCTGGCAGTGTCAGTCTTCGTGTCAAAGAATTGAATCAGAAACTAGCTGTATTATACACAGATGCAACACGCTGACTAAGATTACATTGTAATTTAATTGTTTCAATATAGGCGGAAAATGGACCGGAGCCTGCAGCTGAGGACAATATCAACAATGGCACAATCACCTCTGATGTTCCCACTGAAGGACTAACCTCCGATGTTCTTTCTCAAGAAAAACTAGCAGGTTTCTTAATACGTTTCTTGGAAATAACAATGCTCGAATGTCGAATTAAAGTGATTGAGTCAAATCTTGATTTGTACATTCGGACATGCGCTTGTGCGATAGCTATATAAATAATTATAAATTGTAATATGAAATATAACAATATACTCCGGGATGCAACAGCTTTCTTCGCACCGGCTGATACTGTCGGTAGTCTCTGAAGATTTTCGCTGAAGTTACAACACTGCTATGAATCAAAAGGAAACGTATTTAGCCGAAGTATTGGTTTGTATATTACAGACTTTTGCTGTGAAGTTTGTAGAAGAAAGCCAGTAAAAATGTTTGCAACCATTAAAACCCGTGTATACTGTCGCATACATATAAAATACAAAACCCTAGACTAACATTATTACGGACAGTTTTCAAGTATTACATCAGTATGTGATAATTAACAATCTGTCCTTCATGCTTTAACATTTGTATCACTTGTAACACTTTTATTTTTTCAGAATATAGGAATGCCTTTGCAGTATTTGACAAAGATGGCAGTAATTCTATTTCTGTTGAGGAGCTTAAGCAGGTTCTCGAGTCTCTTGGAAAGAATCCGACAGACGAAGAAGTAGAAACAATGATTGCTGACGTCGATGAGGATGGTACAGTGACTGTTGTGGGGTGTTATGTTCTCAGTCATATCACATTTTGTCTGTGTACATGGACGGCACATGCCTCTTATATTAATTATGTTGTGATGATACCTAGTACAGTTCGGATCAATGCCTTCACATTGTAGTTTGAGAGTCTATCCAAAGTGATATAACTTAAGATATTTTCACGGTTTATTCAAATGAAATTTAATTCACATTCAACACATTCAATAAGCACTTAAACTGAAATGCAATGTACTTGAATGTTCGAAATATTACGAAACGAAAACATTGACTAAATATATACGTCTGTTAGTCCTTGCAGACGAACCAATTTTCTGAAAATTCCTTATTTTTCGGGACTATAGTCTCCCTTCTCGGACTATAAATTCAGTCCTTTGCTTTATATTTAGGTAATGGTGAGATAGAATTCGATGAATTTATCAAACTAATGGAAGACGAGGAAAAAGCTTTTAAAACAGAAGATCTCATGCGAGCAGCGTTCGGTGTCCTTGATCCTGATGGCGAGGGATATATAACTGTGTCAAGATTAAAACGGGTAGTGGAAGAGCTCGGATGTGAATTTACTGATGAAGAAATTAATGAAATGATGGCTGAAGCAGATACTAGTGGAAATGGACAAGTGGAATACAGAGGTCAGTTCTGATCACAGAAATATGCCTGAATGTTAAAAGCATATAAATATGAGTACATGTATTCGGAAAAGGTTGAAATTGAAAGAAAATGATGAAAAAATAAACCAGTTATAACAGGCACGGCACGGACCTATATATATATGGAATTGCAACTTCCAAAAATCGATAAAACGTCACCAGGAAAGACGTAACCTATAATGCCTTGGGCGCGCTCGACGACAGTTCTGATATCGCGCAACTGTTGTAAGACTTTGATTATAAAGAAGGAAAAAATGCGATATTTGATTTGATACAACGGCCGTGTATCTTTTTAAATATATTTCTTGCTATACAAATCTATTTACGTATCCGACACTAATTTTATAAGGCGTCCATTGCGTTAAAATGCATTGGAATAGCATTTCGTGTTCGTCAGTTGGTGAAAAATCCCCGTATCTTCACAAGTCGTCAACACATATCATCGATAAAAGTTTCGTATTACGAAAATGATACAGATTTAAATAGAAAGAGTGGTATATTGGTTTGCAGATGTCGGTCGGTCGTCTACCAAGTGGTTTCCGGAACTCCAGAATGCTTGGGCCTAGGATCTTGAAATTTTATGTGGATGACCCCTATTGATTTTGAGGTCAGTAGGTCAAATTTCAAGGTAACAGTGACAAGAAATAGTAAAAAAAGTTTCCGGACGGTAACTCGAGAACGCTTGTGCGATATCAAAATGGGTTTTAGCGATTTCACCTACTTCTTTTAATGAGAAATATTATAGAGAAAGAGAGAAAGATATAAGGATGAAACTGCAATATTACGCAGTATGTGTTTTGCTAACCAATATGCTAGCTTTCGTTTGAGGAACTACCGATATTGAATAAGGCATTGCAATCGATGTAAAAGTTTTGTTATTTTTCAGTGACGCTAGAAGTCATTTTCGGTAGTATATTTAAGTTTTATCAAACATTTTCCTTTCAGAATTCCTGCGTATAATGATGGAACGAGAGTAGATGAACTTATTTTTCACCTTCGATCACAGTTTAACTCTAATACGATGTGTTGTTTTTTCCTAGCTAATTATGTTCTATAGATTTCGGATAATAAATAAATTTAAGTGAGGTGTCACTTGTTAGTTCCTTCCTTTTTCCTGATTGTAGGACTTATAGGGCTTATGAGCACAGAGGACGAAACGCTTGCCACTGCTTATAAAAAGGTAAAAAGGTACATCCTTTATTCACTTTCTAACAACAGAAAGGTAATGAGCTGTTATTTTCTCTATTTCAAAATATCCTACTTGATTTAGATCTTTAGTTTCCTTCTATATGTTTAGTGTTTAATACTTAACCTTGTAAAGGTCAATAACAAGTAACACCTTTAGCCGATACAGTTACGAAAATTACCATCATTTACTTTCATCTAATACTAATATATAAATCGTACATTTCAAACCAGTAACTGATTGGTATAATTTACTTCAATCAAAATAACGATAATTGCATGTAATGAGATTTATAAAAGCTTGACAATGTTATTCAAAACATTTTAAACTACTAGTAAATGTGAAATGTTTTTTTTCTACTGTGATTTGTGACATGATTCTTTTACAGAGAGAAAAGATTGAGGAAATAAAACGTGAAGAAATTGTAAGACAAGAAGCTGAGCGTATCCAAAAGGAAGAAACCGAACGGTAAAATTTATTCTTCTTTTTCGTTTTTATATTTTTACAGAGATCTTTTGGAGAGTTGTCATGTTTCAGTCTCTTTTTAATCAACCACATTAAAACTGTTAATAAGAAATTAATACCAGGCTTTTCCATAAAAACTGTAAATCGTGACAGCAAATAAATTTTGAAGGGCTTCTCAACTTCAGATTAGCTTATAATGTATTATAATGAATGATATATCTTTCTGAAATGATTTTAAAAATGGCAAATTGAATTTAATGCAGTACAGTTTATATGAAAAGGAAAAATAGAACAAGGATATTGCATTGATATCCTTGTAGAGAAGGTGAAACTGGTGATGCTGAAGTGATAGAAGAACATGAAATTCCAGACATGGAAGAAATAGCCAGTCAGTTTGATAACGAGCAATATGATAAATTCAGTCGGCAGATCCCTGTTGGCGGCAGAGTTGTGAAACGACCTGGCAAGAAGTTGCCTATGTCAAAGACCAGGATGCGATACCTTCAACGCACCAACAAATCATTGAGCACAGATGGATCAACTGGGGGAAGCGTTTATGCAAGCATGATAAGTCTTGGTGAACAAGAAAGCATAAAGGTATATTTTGTCAACGTTTTATACTTGACATCATTGTTTTCAAAGACAGTACTGACATAAATTTTAATCAATGTTATAAAAAGTTTAAATAATGATACTGCTGTGTAATCCATATGATCGGCATAATTTTAGTCATTTCGCTAAATGGAATGTCAGGACCAAGATCAATTAATTGTGATTACTACATTTAACCTGTATTTTTAAAAGCAGTGTAGCTAACATCTGTACATTGTTTTAACTTTTCCAGTCAGGTCATCAACATGAGTTTCGAAATTTCTTCAAACCAGACAGTGACAACTGGCGGCTCGGTACCATCCAAGACGAAAGTCAAATATTCGAAGCAAAATTTACATCAAACCAACCGCGACAGTACAAACATATCGTATGATTTCAAAATTGTCGTCTTTAGTATACCGTTAATGTAATGTCACTATTCTTTGCTAATAGCAAGTTGTCAAAATGTGTTTTGCCGCAATCACTTGCTGTATTGCACACTGAAATATTTTATCTATAAAATTAAACACTATCAAGGACTTAAATATTTTAGTAATCTATTAGAGTTTTGGTGAAAAAGTAAAATGTTTGGTTATATATATTATATGTATGTTTTTAGGGAAGTCGATTGTTGGATCCAAAGTATTATCTTAAAACGCCAAGGGCCTCAAATGATGAGCAAACTCGTTTCGAGTCAGCAAATATACGTGCTATGAGTATAGATTTCGACAATGAACTGAAAATGCTTCGGGAAATGAACTCTAAAACAGCAAAAAGTACATCGACTTTAAAAACTCTTCTAACTTCGAATGTTCCTGCAGTAAGTCAGTCAAGAACTCCAATTCAGAGCTACACAGATAGAGCCCAAAGGGAAAAGCTGTCTAGAGAGAAGAAACTACACTATGCTGTTTGGCGCTCAGCGTTTACAAAAGCATTGGAGAGACTTCGAGAAAACAAGGTGCTATAACTGAAACTTGTTTATATATGTTCAAATTTCAAAGGACACTATATTTGAACAAAAAATCTCGACAAACACAATGTATTATCAAATTGGTAATATTCACGATGATTGAATTTTCGCGAATTTCACATTTCGCTAATTCTAAAATCTCGCGAAAGATTCAAATTCACATAGATTCACTTTTACAGAATGTTCCTTTCGCGAATTTAAAATCTCGCGAATAATTTTGTCAGTTAAATCGCGAAATTTTCCTCACTCGAAAATTACCCTAAAATTACAGTACACAATATATATAGCAACAGTACACAATATATACAGCAACATTACACTATATATATAGCAACAGTACACTATATATATATAGCAACAGTACACAATATATATAGCAACAGTACATAATATATAAAGCAACAGTACACAATATATATAGCAACAGTACACAATATATAAAGCAACGGTACACTATATATATATAGCAACAGTACACAATATATATAGCAACAGTACACTTTATATATAGCAACAGTACACTATATATATAGCAACAGTACACTATATATATATATATACAGTACACTATATATATAGAAACAGTACACAATATATATAGCAACAGTACACTTTATATATAGCAACAGTACACTATATATATAGCAACAGTACACTATATATATATAGATACAGTACACAATATATACAGCAACAGTACACTATATATATAGCAACAGTACACTATATATATAGCAACAGTACACAATATATATAGCAACTTGTATGGGAACTTATATATATTACAGTACACAATATATATATAGCAACAGTACAAATATATACAGCAACAGTACACAATATATATAGCAACAGTACACTATATAAATAGCAACAGTACACAATATATATATAGCAACAGTACACTATATAAATAGCAACAGTACACAATATATATAGCAACCGTACACAATATATATAGCAACAGTACACTATATATATAGCAACAGTACACAATATATATAGCCACAGTACACTATATATATAGCAACAGTACACTATATATATAGCAACAGTACACAATATATATAGCAACTTGTATGGGAACTTATTCATTTAAGAAGCTTTTCATTGTATCGAACATCTTTTTAGTATAATATACGCTTATTGAATAAATGTAAAAACAAACAAATAGAAGGTCTGCTTTCCAGGTTTGTGATTCTATGATACACGTTAATATAGATATTTTAGATATTGGTCTTCATGTTTTAGTTTTATGATAGATTGTTAGATTACGACACGGATACATTTTTCTTAAGCACTTTAATTCCATAAAAGGCATTTTAGGTAAAAATGCTACTGCATAATTTCCTATTAGTTCTATTTCTGATTTTCAGAAAATAAAATCTATTCAACTCAAAACTCCCGATTTAGTCAAAGAACAAGTTAAAATGGAAGAAAAAGAAAAGTTACGACAGAAGAATCGACCAAAACAGACACATCGAATGTCTGTCATCTCACCTAATCTTCCAACTTCATCACAAGTGAGTGGCTATAATACACTACCTACAATAACACAAGATTATTCTACATAAAGGCTTCCAATTTCTTTTTTGTAAAACTATTTGTCTAATAGAAACTTTGCATACCAAGTCCATACCTTACCAATATTTTTAAGTTCATTCTTTCGTTTTGATAGTTTATAGTCCCGATCGACCGTGGAACTGCTCCCCTGGCGAACTTGCCAAGAACCTAGTATGACTCCCATTATTTAAAAGTACATTTGTTTAGAACATACATGTAATTAACGTATCGAAAGTCACTAATTGCTTCAAAGGAAGGAATAAGTTCTATAGAATATTTCAAACTGTATTGTTTGAAAGTAAACCATTGTATTGTCACTGTTTTATGGACTTTCGGTTTCATGTAATTAAACCTTTTAGGTTTTTTAAGAGTAGTTGCACAGTGGCGTTGTTCAGATTTCATCAATGTTATTGCGTAGTCATAGTCCAAGCGAGTCTGGTATTTTTGCCATTTGTTCTTTCCAGGTAATTGAGTTTAAACTGATATTAGGAGTGTAGATCGCGTTGTATGATTCTTGAGTCCTCTGTGGTCGCGTGTCTGATTTGAAATCACTCTCACCTCTCGTACATTTAGGGGCATGAATTTGAGCCCCGCTGACGAACGTGTCTCTTCATGTAAGAAAGTTGACAGTTTCTTACGGGATAGAAATCTAGTACTGGTTCCCATGAGCGATGATTAGGTAAACTGCCTGACCGACGTATGATTGAACCGGGGGTAAAACTCATACAACAACAACAACAACAACGAATGCTTCATTATAATTGTCAGAAGCATATGTTGACTGCTGTGGTTTAATAATTCCGAAGGACTTGTATCAAAATATGTCTGTTATTTCAAATAAATATTTTTTTTTGTAATAACAGAACAAAGAACATAGAAAATGAAATTAGATCTATAACTTAATATTATGACGATCTAGTAAGTAAAACATGAAAGGTGGATGACTATCAATAATGAAAATTATGAAGAAAATCAGTTGCTACCTTTGACTAGTTGTATTACTATAAATTTATGTTTGAAAACAGATGATTTTGACACTTGTTCTATCTGTAAAAACGCACTTGCCTTTCAGAAAATAGTCAAAGAATCCACTACACAGAGAACAAGGCCTTTTTTAAACAGAGGTTCCTACACAGACAAATTAAGAAAGATTAGCAGCATTGAGGAAAAAATAAAAGAGCAGAAAGAGGAACAAAAACAAAAACCTTCCACGCAAAGGCCAAGATTAGCACCCTTACAGAAACGTGGGGTTGTTATAACTAAGTCAGGACTAAACAGGATGATGAAGATTGAAGTATAATCATTATACATTTTATATAAAATATACCATGTATGTCAATGTTTACAATCAAACAAACTGAGTATGGAACAAACCTCTTTACAGTCTTAATTCAGAACAAAATGCTCATTACAATGTTGTAAGGACTCAATGAAATAGTGTTCTGGGAAAGATTTTACAATGACTAATGAACGAGGTAAGCGGACTTTTAAAATTCATGCAAGAGTAAAGAATCAGTAAGAACATCCCAGCCGTATCATCTGAATTTACATTGAATTTTGTTCTTTTGAACTGGAAAATGTGAATACAAATGTACTTAAAATGTCGCTACATTGTACTGATTTTGTCTGGAATTGAATCGAATAACATTTTGTTAATGGAATCAGTCCCGTAACTGAAAGTTTGATAGAGTGTCTCAGTTTATTTGTCTGAGTAATAGTCTATCAGTAAATAGACATAAGAATTTAATAGTCTCAGCTCTTCTCAGTACAATAAATGTTCAATGAAACTGATAAAGTAATATTCATTATATAAATCAAGAAGTAAATTATAATTCATCTTTCAATAATTGCATTTCTTCTTTCAACATAAGCTTGTACAAGATATTTTGCAACCTTTCGCGGATATGACTTGACTAATGTTCTAAGTTAATGTTAATGTTCTAATGTTTGTCGTTGTTCTGCATTTTGGAAAACTGAATGTCTGATAATTGTTCCCTAAAAATACTATATATGTATATGATGTTTCCTTACAACATCTACTGTCAGTGTTATTGATCACAGCTTCTGAAAATTGGATCCCGATTTGTGAAAAGACAGAGTTATTCGCGAATTTTAAATTCGCGAAAGCAGATTGTTCGAAGAGTAAATCTGTGTGAAATGAATCTGTCATGAGATTTTTAAATAAGCGAAGTTGAAAATTCACGAAAATAGCGAATCTTAATCGTGGTGAATATTCTACCCAATTAACAGAATAGTGTTATATTAAATGTCATTGCAATAAGTGTTGTTTCCACTGTGACTGTGGAAAGCCATAATGTGCAGAATTAGCATTCCGACCTTTTAAGTGCCTAGACATGTCGACCTCATGATAATTGTAGGCCAACATATACATATCATTGCTAGAGAAAACGCTAAATGCATTCCTATTAAATATTTATTTTTGGAAAGCAAACCCGTGAAAACTTTCAAAACAGACTGACATTTCTTTTAACTTACTTCTTTAAGATTATAAATAGTTCATTTATCGTTGCCGATCAGCCTAGTTTGGATAATGTGACAGTGACGTAACAGATATATGTGTACATACAACATGTAGCGCATGTGTGTAGGTGTGGTGATTGGGCCCTCCTGCAGTCTGTAACTGCTAGAAAAGGGTGCAGCTCTGTTGTGTTCCATGACGTCATCAAGGGTCGCGATGGATTGTGGGATCGGCCTCTTGGAATTGCTCAGCCATTAGACGAAGGCATTAGCAGTCAATATCGAGATACCGAGAAGACAACCAGAAAGAAAAGGTGATATTCCCCTGTATTGGAATCCCCTTGAGTAGTTTTAGGTTTCAGTGGAAACAACATAGGAAAGTGTTATAGGCTTTAAAGTACATGACTATACGATAGAACGGTGCGTTGACTCAGTGGGTAGAGCGCTGCGTGTCTACTTATAACAATTTTAAGGACTGGTTCGATCCTCATTGAAGCTTAATATATTTTTGCATTGAATTATTTCAGTATTACTTTAGGTAAAATTTCAATTGTGTAGATATATGTTTTTTTTCTCAATCTTTGATTTTCATTTGACTGTTTAATTTGTTCCATGTACAATCTGAAAAAAAAATGAATTAAAATGATTATAGAAGTAAACATATCAATGAAATAAAATAAGAAGTAATTAAAACTATCTGACTGGAAAAAAAAAGAGTTAACATTTGAACGTCATCCTTCTAGTTCAAATTTTGTTACTGTAGCTTAAAAAAACGAGAAAGTATGTCAAGTCAAACCGGCGCGGGACCAGGTCAACTTGGAGCCAAATGTTTTGATTTGGAAATCTTGATACAGGACCACTAGGCAATGCTACAAGCCGAAAAATAGTTCTCTGTGCCTTGTGTTCCCATATATCAGTGAGCCCCTCGGTGGGGTCAATTTGACCGGGGGTCAGGATTTTGAACAAAACAGTCTTGGTAGATGACCATTAGACAATGTTATCTGCCAGATATCTAGGCCATGTCGGGCGAAGTCAGTTTAGACCTTGGGTCATGATTTGAACTGTCTTGGTAGAGGTCCACAAGCCGATGCTTCTTGTAAGATATCTAACCTCTGGTCTTTGGAGTTTAGAGAAGAAAAAGAAAATTATCAAATATTTCCATATATTACTCTATGTTAAAAGCGGGGTCAATTTAGACCCGGGGTTCAGGATTTTAACAATATTTGGAGGACCACTTCACAATGCTACATTTCTAAGCTCTGCGGTTTGGAGACAAGAATAGTTGTTAATGTTTTTCTTTATACAATGTACAAAAAACTGCTATACATTGTATATAGTTACCCGTTGTGTTTGGTAAATTTTGACCCAAGGTGCACGAGTTGAAAAAGCTGGGTAAAGGATCGCTAGACAATGCTACACACCAAAGTGCTTAGCTTAGCTCTGTATCTCGCGGTTTTGAGACAAGAATAGATTTTTTTATATACAAAAATGTAATTGTATGTAAAAACACGTGACTCCACGGGCTGAACCAGTACTGACCCTAGAAACATTATTGGTACAAACCTTGACCATGTACCATGTAAAATATCTAGGCTCTGGGCCTTGCAGTTTCAGAAAAGAAGATTTTGGAATTATTTAAATAAACTTGGTAGAGCTCCATGCCAGGCATATCCCTGTCAAGTCTCCTCGCCGCTTGTAAAGCATTTTCAGAAAATGTTGTTTTGAGCAACTGTGGACGGACGACCGACATCCGATGTCGCCAGCATACGTCCTCAGGTGAGGTGGAAGAATAAGAACACAGAAAAGGCAGGAAAACTACCTGCACAATCATTGATGCAGCGACAAAATATGTCAAACGAATGTGTCGTCTTTTTGTTGAAAATCATCTGCAGTGAATATGTGATCTTTGATTTTTCTAATCTCTTTACTAGCTGGCACGTAGAAATGCTCTGACTGACAGACTTATCTTTTGTTAGAAATATTCTTAATGATTAAAACAGCAATAAAATTAAACCCGCCGTATGGTATTTGCATAGAGAAAGATCATGAACATGTTACATTTAAACAAGAGGGCATGATGGCCCCATATCTCTCACCTAAGTACCATTGCATTTACCTGGAAATGACTTGTTGCTAAATGGAATCAATGGTTGCTATGGAAGTCACTGGTTGCTAAAGAAGTCATTGGTCACTAAAAAGTCGCTGGTCTTGAAAAGTCACCAGCTGCCAGGGGCAGTTAGTAGTTGCTAAGGAAATATCTGCTCACTTTTAGAAGTCAGTGATTGCCAAAGTAGTCAATCATTAATACTTGTTAAGGACGTCAATGGTTACTTAGGAAGTCACTGGTGGCAAGAGGATGCTTAGCGTTGTTAGGATGTCACGGATTGCTAGGGGAACTTATCTATTACTATGGGAATAAGTTATTGCTAAGGAATTCAATGGTTGCTAAGGATGTTGCTAAGGAAGTCACTGGTTGGTTGCTAGGTAACACAGTTGTTGCTATAGGAACTCATTGGAAGCAAGGTTTTTCCTGTAACTCTATATACAAACAAGGGACCCTATGGGCATGATTTAACGTATTACTAAATAAGTCATACAAGTGACTACGGGCTCATTTACCATAGGATCCATGTCGTGCGTTTTGAATAACGGAAATATCAGCATTGTAGTGCTAAGTACTGGCTCCTTGATCAAGACTTCAAAAAAGCGAAAGGTACGATACAATTTGTAATACATGTACATAAACAATAACACGTGTTAACAACCTAATAAGTG
Organism: Saxidomus purpurata; assembly: GCA_022818135.1. Classification (NCBI taxonomy): domain Eukaryota; kingdom Metazoa; phylum Mollusca; class Bivalvia; order Venerida; family Veneridae; genus Saxidomus; species Saxidomus purpurata. Next base: position 65,884,553 of record JAFMSR010000001.1, on the reverse strand, counting down.
AACTCAAATACTTAACGAAGTCAATAGCAAATCGCTCCAATAACTATTTGTCATTCATCTATACAGCAGGCGTGCAGTTCAACTTTTAAAAAGTAGTGCCAACTGTACACCATAATTAATATCTATGAGCCACACTTTTCACAGACAGGACATTCCGCCGGCCTTTTCATACTTTGATTTTAATGCTATGTTTTTTGTGAGTGTGTGTTGATGTGATTACTCCCGGATTTTCTCAAGAAAACACTAATGAGATCACCAAATCTCACTGAAATGTTGTTATGAAACAGGTAAGAGAAACCTGTGTTTTACCTTGAACTGTCTGTGCCAACATTCTTTACACTAAACGTCAGCGTACCTTTACTCTAGCCGAGAATCTACAAAGTAGGTTTACGTGCAAAATGGCGGTTGTTGTTTTGTCATGACACAAATGATCATTTCACATTATGGTGTGATTTCTTTTCTAAGCTAAAACATGCAATGTAAATCTGTATTTTATTTCAATACCACTGATTAAGTTGTTGTAAGAATTTAACAATTTGTGGGAGCAGCATCACATCAATTATGAATAGGAAATATAGAACCTTGGACCTGATGTTATGTATTTTTTTTTGGCACGTGCTCCTGTCCATAACACTGGAAACAGAGGTGTGACAATACCTTGCGATAGACGATATATATATAGAACCTGATGTAATATATTAGAAATTCTGATACGACACTTTATTTGCGCTTTGATGGACAATGCTTTCGTGTTTGCAAACAGCGTCAACGGCTCGCTATCTTAGTTTTATATCACCATTAAACATAAATGTTATGATTGATTACCAATATTATAATATACGTTAAAATTGTATTTATTCAACCCAAACATGTTCTTTGCAATCAGGATGTTCCATCACAACTTCCTTTTTATGATTTATCTTATCACACAGGATCAGTTGTTTGGTATGATACATAAAACAACAGAAAGCGTTGCCATAGTTACTTAGGAAAAAAGTATGTGCTATTTTTAGCTCTCTGCAGTGAGCGATAAGGAATGCATACATTCGCGCGTGGGACGGTAACGCCTAAAGTACGTACAATTTTGATGAGTTAAAGAAATATCTAGTCAGAGGCTGTTAAAAAGGATTACAAGCATTAGTCAGGATTAACTCTTTCTGCACGTTGGTAGTGAGGGGTAAAACTTTAAAATGGGGTTCAACACGTCTTCGGTTTGGATTAAGGTTGCGTTTATATGCCTGATTCTAGCACTTATTGTGTTTGTGATTGGCTTTGCTACGGTAGCTTGGATGACCTCGTACTATAGCGATTACGGCTTATGGCGTGCCAAGAGTTGCCGTGCTGACTACCGGTCTCGTTATTCTTGCAATTCATTCAGCATCAACTCATCGTGGCTAAAAGTAAATGGCTGGGAAGGTAAGAAAAATATTCTTATCAACTCTCATAGTAGTCTAAGTCATGAGACGTACAGGCAATTCGTATTGTAATTTTGATTTTTCATATATCCAGTAATGTAACTTGAAACTTGTTTCTTTGTTGAAACACTTACTTTGTTTGCTGCCATAAATTTTAAGACTAGTGGGTCGAGTGTGCTTTAATAACCGCTTGACGTTTTCATAAACTATATTATTATTATTATTATTTTTATTATTATTATCTATAGTAGTAGTAGTAGTAGTAGTATAGTAGTAGTATCTAGCCTGGTATAGAGACTCACTAAATCTGTATGTAGGTATCGTAGTTTTAATTCCCGATACAGGTGACTGAGTCAGTTCTCCATCAATCTTGATTTGAGCGGTTTCACTCATCTTGGCACCATGAATCAGAACGATATAACTTCAAAGGCAGTAAAAAACTATTGCCTTTCACTTGCTTGCATCTTGGTCATGATGCTGTTTTTATGGACCAGCCCTTTTCATATTATTTATTTGGTGGTATCGAAATCACTTTATGTCTAAAATACCTGCGGCCCAAAATCTGATGAAGATTTGTGCATCAATCATGTGGCATTTTTGTTTGTTTGTTTATTTTCGTTGTTGTTGTACCATATGGTACAAAACACTGACTGATAAATTGTTCAAAATCTGCGGCTACGGTGCGATATCAGAGATACCATGCAGTATGCTTAATTATTTGTTTGTTTGTATATGTACTTTTTGGGTCCACCGTTCTCGTTCGAGGCTTAAAGCGATACGACCCGTTGCTTAATTATTGAATCCATTTCAGCTTTTTATATTATTTTATTCAGACTGGTACCGTGCAACACAAGCATTTGAATGTATCGGATTGATCTGCCTCTCCCTGGCGCTTTTAATTATGATCCTGTTTGTCTTCATGGATACCATGAGAAAGCGGTCACCGCTTATTGCTGTCATATTCTTCTCTTTTGCTGCAGGTAAGTATTATACGTACAATTTTATAGAGACTCACATAGTTTGTTGAGATTGGTGGGAAATATGTACTCATACAAACCAGTCCATCCTTTGGAAACTGGGTAAATATGTCTATCAAAGAAACAAAGACATATCTCACCGGTAGAGTTAGTCAAAGGGTGGGACTGAGCTAAACAAATAGGAACTATCTGAACAATTTCTGGCAACTTATGCCAGTCGTAATTTCCTGCCCATTTCGTATATAAATAACATAGCTTTAGTGTGTCAGTTGATATGTAGTATTACCGATAATATCAACTTTGTCTGTAGGAACCAGTAGGTATTGATCTAATGACGAGTATGAAGTTAGCCCCGCAGCACCTAGTTACCCCGCATCCCCGTGAAGTTAGCCCCGCAGAACCTAGTTACCCCGCAACCCCGTGAAGTTAGCCCCGTGGCACCTAGTTACCCCGCATCCCCGTAAAGCTAGCCCCGTAGCAATTAGATACCCCGCAGCCCCGTCAAATTAGCCCTGTAGCACCTAGATACCCCGCCTCCCCGTCACGTTAGTCGCGTAGCATCTAGTTATCCCGCAGCTCCGCCAAGTTAGCCCCGTGGCACCTAGTTATCTCGTAGCCCCGCCATGTTAGCCCTATGCCACCATGTCTCAACACGCCTCGTGGCATATGGTTTGCTCAAAGTACCGCTTGAATTAACCTATGCATACATCACCGCAGGACAACAAACAAACGCAGTTGTGTTGATGGGTAAAGATGTCTGCCGCTTATACCGGAGGTTGCGGGTTAGAACCTCACTGGGGTCACGATCGTACCTTCTCATATGTCATCAGTTCTATTTTCTCAGTCCCGTGCCCTCTAGTATCAATGCAACCCTGGTGATATCGTTAATATAAGTATCATCCCCGCTTCTCATACTCTGTCCCGTGTCCCAGGCACTCAATACAGTTCTATACTTATAGTGCTCCCAATCTTTGATAACACCCTCATTCACATGAACGCAACCCTCAGCCCTGTGCCCTAAGCACTGAAAACACCGTTTGTAGAAGTAGCATCCCCGCCTGAAGGAGTTAGCCTCGTGTCTTCTGCTATCAATACACTTCTTGTAACAGTCATTTCTAGTTTTCAGACCACCTCTATGTGTCCCAGCATTCACATAAACTCAGCCCCGTGTCCTGTAGTATCATTGCAGCCCTGGTGAAACCGCTTAAAGTAGAACCATCCCCGCCTCACTTAGCCTCGTTTTCCCTGCTATCAATACAGCACTTCTTACACTACTCTCTAACTTTCATTCCATCCTTTTGTGTCCCCGCGTTCACATAAACACAGCCCCGTTTCCTGTAGTATCATTGCAGCCTTGGTAAAACCGTTAAAAGTAGGACCATCCCTGCCTTACTAACTCAGCCCCGTGTTCCCTGCTATCAATACAGCACTTCGTACACTACTCTCTAACTTTCATACCATCCTTTTGTGTCCCCACGTCACATAAACTGGGCCCCGTGTCCTGTAGTATCATTGCAGCGCTGGTGAAACCGTTTAAAGTAGAACCATCCCCGCCTTACTAACTCAGCCCCGTGTCCCCTGCTATCAATACAGCACTTCTTACACTACTCTCTAACTTTCATACCACCCTTTTGTGTCCCCGCGTTCACATAAACTGGGCCCCGTGTCCTGTTGTACCATTGCAGCGCTGGTGAAACCGTTTATAGTAGAACCATCCCCGCCTTACTAACTCAGCCCCGTGTCCCCTGCTATCAATACAGCACTTCTTACATTACTCTCTAATTTTCATACCACACTTTTGTGTCCCGCATTCACATAAACTCAGCCCCGTGTCCTGTAGTATCATTGCAGCCCTGGTAAAACCGTTTCAAATTGTATCATATCCGCCTCACAAACTCAGCCCCGTGTCCCCTGCTATCAATACAGCACTTCTTACACTACTCTTTAACTTTCATACCACCCGTTTGTGTCCCCGCATTCACATAAACTCAGCCCCGTGTCCTGTAGTATCATTGCAGCCCTGGTAAAACCGTTTAAAGTAGAACCATCCCCGCCTCACTAACTCAGCCCCGTGTACCCTGCTATCAATACCGCACTTCTTACACTGCTCTCTAACTTTTATACCACCCTTTTGTGTCCCCGCGTTCACATAAACTCAGACTCGTGTCCTGTAGTATCATTGCAGCACTTATAACCCGTACCTTCACGTATCAGCACCGTGATGTTAGCCCCGCAGCACCTAGTTACCCCGTATCCTCGTGAAGTTAGCCCACAAGCACCTAGTTATCCCGCCCCCCGTGAAACTTGCCCCGTTGCACCTAGATACCCCGCAACCCTGTCAAGTTAACCCCGAAGCATTTAGTTACCCCGCAGGCCCTCGAAGTTAGCCCCGTAGCACCTAGATGCCCCGCAGCCTGTCAAGTTAGCCCTGTAGCACCTAGATACCCCGCAGCCCCGTGAAGTTGAGCCCGTAGCACCTATATACCCCGCAGCCCCGTCAAGCTTGCCCTGTAGCACCTAGATACCCCGCAGCCCCGTCAAGTTAGCCCTGTAGCACTTAGATGCCCAGCCTCCCCGTCAAGCTGGCCCCGTAGCACCAAGATACTCCGCAGCCCTGTTAATGTTTGTTTTATCTATCATGCACACGTTCTCGGTGTACAAAGGTTGAACTATTTCATCTGATAAACAATACGCTTACATGAACGTTTTAATTGATTTGTAACGAAACATCGATTTTTTTCTTTTGTAAAATATGATTGAAACTTATAATTTGTAATCGAATTTCTGTGGTCAGCAATCACTCAGCAGACATACACCTGGACGAAAGAAGTCCAGATATTGCGCGTACGGTCGTTAATAGAACGAAATTGATTCAGCGTTAGCGGTCACTTGCTCTACAATGTTTTCAATAAACAGGTTGTTATCAGTATTTTCATTGCTTTGATTTAATTACAGTCCGATCATAAAAAAACTGTTTCCTATAGTTTGGTATTCAATGAGGTATGCTTTAACACATGCATGATGCCGGAAGCAATGAAAGAGTTTGGTGTTTTCATTTTTTAAAAGATCATGAAATAATTGGTATTAGGTCGTAAGTCATATGTTGTCTTAAATGGCTGTGATATAAGTAGAATCTAAAATCATTCCTAAACACACAACTGCATATGTACATGTTTTTAGTTTTTATTTGTATTGAGGTAAAATAAGAAAATCGGTCACTCCAAAATATCACAGGACCATGAAACAGGGATTATGATTAACGGCGCATGTATCATTTATTAAAACGGAATATAGGAACGAGAATTATGGTGAGCTTATCATACCGCCTCGTCATACAGTTCAACGTGATGGATTAGAAAAAGTTCAATATAAAGGCCGAAAAATGTTCATCTGTGACAGAGTAGAGAATGCGAGTCATGTTTCATAGTGGTTAATTGTTATCTGAGGTAAATCTGGTTTGACACATTTCTTAGTGTTGACTGTCACTTAATCAATTTGTCCAAAAAAGCAACTTAATAATTATGCAAAAATGGTCTGAAATTCTTTATAGCATTTTATAACGTTGTGCTTCTACAGATTTTTAAGTGAGCTTCTCTCTTTAGATGAGTACCTTGTTGTACTCCTTTAACATCAATTGTTGTTATCAGGGTGTCAGGTTCACCAATAATACTACGAAGGAAAACGTAGATGTTATTCCAAATGTACTATGCACGGCTCAGAAGTAACGGCAGTGCTGAAACCGACGACCATAGTTGAATCACCGTTGTGTTGGAAAGCTTTCTAACAAGGGTTTTGTTGATACTTTGAGACGTAGACCGGTTTCATAACTGTTTATCACTTCTTTTTCACGAAAACAAACATATACATTTGTACTAATTTAATAAATGCTTGATTATCACAAAACAAAAAAGGAACTACAAACGATATTACAAGGTCTGTATTGATAGCAGGGGACACAGCTGATTCCGTGAGCTTGTGATGATTCTTATTGAAACTTTGTTACCAGAGCTGCATTAGTACTAAAGAATATGGGGTTGTGGTACATGCAGATGCGGGGGGCGGGGGATGGGGGGGGGGGGTTGGGGGGGAGGAGTAATATTTGAGATGAAACCACGGGTTTGGTTTGATATAAGTAGGCGTATAGATTTATTCAGTGGCCTGTACGGATTTCTCCGGAGCTAAGTTAACGCGGGGCTGTGTTAATACTGGGGACACGGATCTTAGTGAACCGCCTCGATAGCGTAGTGGTAGAGCGTCCGCTTCGAGTGCGGGAGGTCATGGGTTCGCTCCCTGGCCGCGTCATACCAAAGACGTAAAAAATGATACCAGTAGCTCCCTTGCTTGGCGCCCAGCATTAAAAGGGAAACTGGTCATTTTCTCCCATACCCTCACGGCGATGGATACCATTATGAATGAGGTGTCGAGAGTAATTAATATAAGTTGGATAACTTATTTCACAATCGACCTAAAATAAATTAGTATAAACTAATAGTAAATGAGAGTTGCAGGGATATAAAAGGAAGCGATGTTACCAAGGGTTCCATTTATACTTGGGCATCATTGTCATGTGGGATACTTACAAGGCGTTATCACGAGGGCTGCGTTGACACGTGTCGACACGTGTTTGAGGTCATGCGGCTGCAGATAAACTTTCAAAGGTGAAATTACCCGGGGCTGTGTTAATCATAGGCATAATAGATGGGGTTGAAGGGGTTGAATGGATATTGCGGGGAGTGATGTTGCCATGGGCGCTATTTTGGTACTTGAACGGACGGACTGTTGACGTAATACGGGGCTGTGTTATTGGGTTAACTTTATGGGGCTGTGGGGTAACTAGGTGTTATGGGACTAACTTCACGGGGCTGCGGGTTATCTTTATGTCGTTGCGGAGTAACTATGTGCTACGGGGCGAACTTCACGAGGCGCATGGTAATTAGGTGCTACGGGGCTGTGAAGATATACGGGGTTATCACTGATGCAATGATACCAGAGGACACGAGGTTTTGAAAATATGAAGGCGGGGACACAAATGTGCGGCATGAAAGGTAGGGAACACTGTAAGAAGTACAATATTGAGGGCATGGGGCAAGGGCGGGGATGCTAAGGAGAACTGTAAGAAATACCGTTTTGATGGAAGGAGACACGGGGCAGAATATGTAAGGCGGGGATGATATTTATATAAACCGGTAATTGACTGGATACCTGTAAGGATGTGTTTTTTCGGTTACGATATAAACTAAAATTAAACGTTTTTCCTGGACCTTACTTTGCATAAATTTTATACTATTGGGAAGTTTAATTCATGAGGATCAAAATGGACTATGTAAATATGTGAATTGATATGGATAGTCTGGATAAACTGTAAGTGAAACTGTCTTCAAAAAACTATAAATTTTTCAATATTGGTTGATTTACCTACACACTATATTTACGCATCAATAAACATAGCACATCGTCTATTGTTCAAACATTGAATAGTTGAAAAGGGATTAGCAGTGTGAGAAGATGTTCAATTTTTAAAACTACGGAAGCGTAAATGGGACACACAATGAAATCAAATCGGATTAGTGACAAAGTTTTGTAGTTCTACTGTTTTTTTGCCTAGTGAACTGAAAATTACTACTCAGAATGGGTGTGGATATTACATTGTACCGTGTACGAATTGGTCTATTTATACACAGTCCCGCAAAGCCCAGAAAAAGCCGCAAACGTTATAGCCCATATACCGCAGTGAAGGGAAATGACATACACTACAGAGTATTTGCCTCCTGTATCGTTATCTCATTTGTGCTTTTCTTCACCAATGCAGTGCTCTCTATCTATAAATCTAATCTACATTCCAAGGAGAACTGTCCACTCTGCGTGGATCACATTGTATTGGGTCTACCTATGTCGGCGCTACCAATATCAAATGGTCCAGTAACGTTTGGTACTTTTTCCAATCCTTACACCTATTGGAACAATTTTCCTGGATTACAGCACACACTTTTAATGCTTTCGGGTGATATCGAGGAAAATCCCGGACCGGTAACAGAAGACAGTGAAAACAAAATTCTCGCGGCTATCAGTTCTCTTGAGCACCGACTTATGTCTGAAATTCACGATGTTAAAGTGAACATGTCTGTCATGAAACACGATATTAATACAATAAAATCTGAATGTTTTCAAAATAAACAAGATATGGAGGGAATTAAGAAAGAACAAAATAAAATTTCAACAGATATGGCCGGTATTCAAAACGAGATAGTAGAATTGAGAGATTATGAAGAAAGATTACAGTTAGATGTTGAATATATTAGCGATAAACTTGATTTGAGAGAAAGTGCCATGGAGTCAATGGAACAGAGCATTGATTATCTAGAACGTGAAGTGCGTAAAGGAACAATGCGAATTTTCGGACTACAGGAGGAAAACAACGAAACCAAAGAAATGTTAAAGTCCAAAGTATTGTCTGATGTACTAAAAGTTGCATGTCCAGGGGAAAAATGGATAACAGATGATATTAAACATGTAACTAGAATAGGCGAGGGAAGTGAACACCAGGAAAGAATGGTTTTACTAACATTCAGATTTGATGATGATAAATTTAGGGTGTACAGGGGTAGAGATCAGCTTAGAGAGAAGGGAATTCGCGTCAGTGATGATCTTACAAAAAGACAGAGAGAAACTCTATCAAGGTTAAAACCGCAAGGAAAATATGGCTACTTCTACAAAGGTAAATTACACACATTCGAGCGAGATTACAACGATAAAAGTGCACGAGTCGTAATGAAGGCTAAACGTAAATCTGATCAAAGTTACACTCCAAGCGATTGTTCTAACATTAATGAATCTACAGCGAATTCCATGTCTGGTGACCAGACTGATTTACTACATGAAAATCAAGATATGGATATAACGGAAGGGCGTACATCAAATAAATAGGATTGCGGCCGAGGCCCTATTGAGACAAATATTTTGAAATGTTTAAATTGGAACATTGAAGGTTTGAAAAGCAAATTATCTAACGTTGATTTAATTAACTATTTCAAGACATTTTCGATTGTTGCATTAACAGAAACATGGCTGATCGAAGATACTGATATTGGTTCATTTTTACCTGAATATACATACTATTTTGTACAAGCTAAAAAGCAATGTGCTGCAGGCAGAGCGATGTCAGGAGTAGTTGTTTTTGTAAAACGAACTATTGGCAAATTTATTACACGTGTTGTAACGGACTGTGATTTTGGGATCTTTTTAAAGTTTGATAAAACTTTTTTAAATACTGATAGGGATATAATATGCGGATTTGTATACTTACCTCCTAGTTCATCCCCATTTTATGATACTAAACTCTCAAAAGGTATCAAAATGTTAGAAGAAACGTTCGTAAGTCTAATTTCTAATTTTGATGCTGAATTTATAATCAGTGGAGACTTAAATGCTCGCACTGGAAGCAAAAGTGATTGCATTAATATCGCACAAAATTTTGAAGAGCTTATTGCATATCAGGATATATTTGAAGATGACTGTGTTGCTCCTAGAGCTTCCTGTGACAAGGGGTTTAATGCATTTGGTAAAGATCTTTTAGAATTTTGTAAATCTTACATTCTGCGTATAGCTAACGGACGGCTATTTGGTGATAAGGGTAGGGGTGATTTTACATATATTAGTCATCTCGGTTGTAGCGTTATCGATTACATGATTTTCTCTGACAATGCACTGAATTCTCTGAATGATTTTGAGATAGATAATAGAACTGAGTCGACGCATTTACCACTTACTTTTAATTTGAAAGTTATTCATCAGCCTGAAACTGAACAGAACACAAATATTAGGCAGAAAAGTAGAGACAAATATATTTTTGATGAAAACAGTACCATGTTATACAGGGAAAATTTGGGTGAACTCTTAACGCCACACTTTATAAACAATTTTCTCTTTGAAATTTCAAATATAGAAACAAGTTTGTCTGCTATTATAACTAAATTGAATGACATATTGTATTCAAGCGGAAATTGTTGTTTAAGCAAGTCGAAATTTAAACCAATGACTCAACCTAAATGGTTCGATAATGAATGCAGAGAGCTTAAGTATTTGAAAAACAAGAACCTTCGTATTTTTAGGCGTCATAGATGCGAGAACAATTTAAATAGATATTTAAATGCTAAGAACAAATTCAAACAACAATGTGATTTAAAACGCAAGGAATATTGTGACTCTCGATTACAGGAACTCATTGACTCCAATGATAATGCCAAGTCATTCTGGAAAAAATTAAAATTTATGTGCTCAAAAACAGGCTCGATCACAAACTCAATATCTCAGGTAGAATGGAAAATGTATTTTGAAAACCTTTTTGCATTAGAAGACATTGAGAATAATAATGAACGAGATATATGTTTTGAAAATTGTGAAAATGAAATTGAGGATTCTATTTTAATTCTGAAATAACAGACGATGAGGTTCTTAGAGCAGTTAGAGCTCTGAAAAGTGGTTCTAGTGGCGGAGAAGATAATATTACCCCAGAATTTTTCAAACATGGGATTGACCTTTTATTACCTTTGTTAACCAAACTTTTTAATAGATTATTTGATACTGGATGTTTTCCAGAACAATGGAGTAAAGCTGTTATTGTACCGTTATATAAAAAAGGTGATATAAATGTACCAGGTAATTATAGAGGTATATCTCTTTTAGACATATGTGGTAAAATTTATACAAGTATTTTAACAAGAAGGTTAACTTTTTATGTTAACATTTTCGGAAAGTTGCATGAAGCACAAGCGGGATTCCGCGAGGGGTATTCAACTACAGATAATGTTTTTATTCTTAATGCAATTGTCAGTAAACAGTTATCAAAATCAGGCGGCAAACTCTATATAGCGTTCATTGATTTTATGAAATGTTTCGATATGATAAATAGAAACAAATTATGGACTGCACTACGACATACGGGTATAAAAGGGAAATTATATGCAGCAACTTTTGGCATGTACAATACGGTTCAAGCGTGTGTGCGAACAAGCGAGGGTCTTACTGAAAATTTCAACTGTCCGGTGGGTTTGAAACAAGGATGTTTGGCATCCCCTATATTATTTTTAATTTTCATCAACGAATTGGTAAATTATATTGAGAGAAGCGGTGTAAAAGGTATCCAGATATATCCTGATGTCACTGAAATACTATCTCTATTGTTTGCTGATGATCTTGCTCTTACAGCAGATACTGTTGTAGGTCTACAAAAATTGTTAAATGTTTTACATAAATTTTGTACAGATAAGGGCGTTAAGATTAACGCACAGAAATCGAAAATTCTTGTGTTTAAAAAGGGTGGGGTTTTATCAAAACATGAAAAATGGAACTATAATGGTGACATTATTGAAACGGTTAAAAGTTTCTCTTATGTCGGAGTTACTCTGTCACAGCAACTTGCTTTTGCAAAAATGGCCGACGATCAAGCTTTAAAAGCTAAAAGAGTTCTTATTTCTGTTCTATCCAAGTTACACGAATTCGGCCAGTTACCGAAAAATGTCTTTTTTAATATATTTGATACTAAAATAAGCCCGATCTTACTTTACGGCTCGGAGATTTGGGGTATCAACAGACAACCCGCAATAGAAGCTGTACACTACTATGCTTGTAAGCGCTATATGTGTGTAAAACAAAAAACAATCAATTCAGCAGCACTGGGCGATTGTGGAAGATTTCCGGTATTTATAAATGCTACTAAAAGGTGTATTAAATATTGGCTCAAAATTTTGAAAATGGGCGACGACAGATTTGTAAAAAAATGTTATTTGATGTTGAAATATTTTGATAATAGGGGCCAAAATAATTGGGCTTCAGGTATAAGAAACTTGCTATGTATTAATGGTTTTGGATATGTATGGTTTAATCAAAGAGTAGAAAATGAAACGGTATTTATTAGAAGTTTTGTACAACGCTTAAAGGACCAGTATGTTCAAGAATGGTTGGAATCTATTACAAATGTGAATTCAAAATTAAATTCTTACAGCCAATATAAGACCACGCTTGTCCATGAGCCATACTTGCAATATGTAAAGGTGAAAAAATTTAGACATTCTCTAGCAAAACTAAGATCGTCATCCCACGATCTTGAAATAGAGAAAGGCAGATATCATAATATCCCTAAAGAAAACAGAATCTGTAAATTATGTAACTCTGCGTTAGAAACAGAGTTCCATTTTGTTTTAGTCTGTTCAAAATTACAGCGTTTAAGGAAGAAATTTATACCAGGAAAATATTATGTGAACACAAATTTCCAAAAGTTTAAAATTCTGATGAGCTGTAAATCAGAGCAAGTCATTATTAATTTAGCAATGTACACATTTTATGCTTTTCAAGAGCGACAAGCAATCCTAAATCAATAACTGCATTTTGAACACAAGGTTATATTACACTTATATTTGTAAATAGTACATGTATTGCTTCTCTGTAGATTACATGACAAGATATATTGGTACCAGTCTGTATGTATGTTGTACAAATGTTACTTGAACTTGTTATGGGCCGGTGGCCGTTATCAAATAAAGCATTGTCATTGTCATTGTCATTGTCATCATAAACATGACATTGTAACAGGAAGGCACGAGCCTGATTTCATGTGAATGCGGAACACAAAAGGATGGTATGAACGCTTGATAGCAATGTAAGAAGAAATGTCTTGATAGTAGGGACATGGGGCTGAGTCCTTGAGGCGGGGATAATAATTAAAGAAACTGGGGAATAAGTGCTGCAATTATACTACAGGACACGGGGCTGAGTTTATGTGAACGCATGAACACAAAAGGGTGTTATGAAATCTAGAAGGTAGTGTAAGAAGTACCGTTTTGATAGCAGGGGACACGGGGCTGAGTTCGTGAGGCGGGGATGATACTTATTGAAACGGTTTTACCAGGGCTGCAATGACACTACATGACACGGGGCTGAATTTATGTGAATGCGGGGACACATAGAGGTGGTCTGAAAACTAGAAATGTGTGTAACAAGAAGTATTTTGATACCAGGGGACACGGGGCTGACTCTGTGAGGCGGGGATGTTCCTTCTACAAACGGTGTTATCAGTGTGGAGGGCACAGGGCTGAGGGTTGAGTTTATGTGAATGAGGGAAGACAAAGGGGTGTTATCAAAGATTGGGAGCACTATAAGTAGAACTGTATTGAGAGCAGGGTACACGGGGCAGAGTATGTGAAGCGGGGATGATACTTATATGAACGGTGTTACAAGGGTTGTATTGATATTAGAGGGCACGCGGCTGAGTTCATGTTAATGCGGGAACACAAAGGCAATGTCTGAACGTTAGGGAGCAGTGTAAGACACTGTATTGGTAGCAAGGGACTCGGGGATGAGTCCGTTAGGCGGGAATGATAATGATTGAAACGGTGTAACCAGGGCTGCAATAATACTGGATGACGCTGGAATGAGTTTATGTAAATGCAGGGAGACAAAGGGATGGTATGAAAGGTAGAGAGCACTGTAAGAAATACTTTATTGATATCTAGGGATATGGGGCTGAGTTCGTGAGGCGGGGATGATACAAATCAAAAACGGTTTTATAAGGGCTGCAATGATACTAAAGGTTACGGGGTTTAGTTTATGTGAATGCGGGGACACATAAGTGTGCTATGAAAGCAAGAGAGCAGTGTAAGAAGTACTGTATTAATAGCAGGGAACACAGGGCGGAGTTCGTGAGGCTGGAATGAAAACGGTTTTACCGCGGCTGCAACTATTACTACATGACACTGGGCTGACTTTGTGTGAATGCGGGGACACATAGTGGTGGTCTGAAAACTAGAAATGAGTGTAACTAGAAGTGTATTGATACCAGGGAACGTGAGGCGGGGATGTTACTTCTACAAACGGTGTTATCAGTGCTGAGCATACAGGGCTGAGGGATGAGTTCATGTGAATGAGAGTGTTATCAAAGATTGGGAGTACTATAGGTAGAACTGTATTGAGAGCAGGGTACACGGGGCAGAGTATGTGAAACGGGGATGATATTTATATGAACGGTGTTGTCTTGGTACATTGATACTAAATGACAAGGGCTGTGTCCATGAGTCTAGGATGACATTTGTAGAAACACGAATCAGAAATCACATCCATTTGGAATACTTTAAAGACATAATAACGATGACAAGAGGCCGTTTGCATACAACAAAGATGAAGTTACCCTGGGCTTAGCTAATCCTTAGGCCATGGGGTGGCTTGAATTGGGTTATATGTATATTGTGGGAGGTGATATTAGCTAGCGTTCTCATTTGTTAGTGGGGCTGATGGACCTCACAGAGTCAGCCCCGTGTCCCCTGGTATCAAAATACTTCTTGTTACACACATTTCTAGTTTTCAGACCACCTCTATGTGTCCCGCATTCACATAAATTCAGCCCCGTGTCATGTAGTGTCATTGCAGCCCTGGTAAAACCGTTTCAATAAGTATCATCCCCGCCTCACGAACTCAGCCCCGTGTTCCCTGCTATCAAAACGGTACTTCTTACACTACACTCTAGATTTCATAACACCCTTTTGTGTTCATGCGTTCACATAAACTAAGCCCCGTGTCCTGTAGTATCATTACAGCACTTATTCCCCAATTTCTTTAATTATTATCCCCGCCTCAAGGACTCAGCCCCATGTCCCTACTATCAAGACATTTCTTCTTACATTGCTATCAAGCGTTCATACCATCCTTTTGTGTTCCGCATTCACATGAAATCAGGCTCGTGCCTTCCTGTTACAATGTCATGTTTATATAAATATCATCCCCGCCTTACATATTCTGCCCCGTGTCTCCTTCCATCAAAACGGTATTTCTTACAGTTCTCCTTAGCATCCCCGCCCTTGCCCCATGCCCTCAATATTGTACTTCTTACAGTGTTCCCTACCTTTCATGCCGCACATTTGTGTCCCCGCCTTCATATTTTCAAAACCTCGTGTCCTCTGGTATCATTGCATCAGTGATAACCCCGTATATCTTCACAGCCCCGTAGCACCTAATTACCATGCGCCTCGTGAAGTTCGCCCCGTAGCACATAGTTACTCCGCAGCGACATAAAGATAACCCGCAGCCCCGTGAAGTTAGTCCCATAACACCTAGTTACCCCACAGCCCCATAAAGTTAACCCAATAACACAGCCCCGTATTACGTCAACAGTCCGTCCGTTCAAGTACCAAAATAGCGCCCATGGCAACATCACTCCCCGCAATATCCATTCAACCCCTTCAACCCCATCTATTATGCCTATGATTAACACAGCCCCGGGTAATTTCACCTTTGAAAGTTTATCTGCAGCCGCATGACCTCAAACACGTGTCGACACGTGTCAACGCAGCCCTCGTGATAACGCCTTGTAAGTATCCCACATGACAATGATGCCCAAGTATAAATGGAACCCTTGGTAACATCGCTTCCTTTTATATCCCTGCAACTCTCATTTACTATTAGTTTATACTAATTTATTTTAGGTCGATTGTGAAATAAATTATCCAACTTATATTAAACACTCTCGACACCTCATTCATAATGGTATCCATCGCCGTGAGGGTATGAGAGAAAATGGCCAGTTTCCCTTTTAATGCTGAGCGCCAAGCAAGGGAGCTACTGGTACCATTTTTTACGTCTTTGGTATGACGCGGCCAGGGAGCGAACCCATGACCTCCCGCACTCGAAGCGGACGCTCTACCACTAGGCTATCGAGGCGGTTCACTAAGATCCGTGCCCCCAGTATTAACACAGCCCAGCGTTAACTAAGGTCCGGAGAAATCCGTACAGGCCACTGCATAAATTTATATGCCTACTTATATCACACCAAACCCGTGGTTTCATCTCAAATATTACTCCTCCCCCCAACCCCCCACCCCCCGCCCCCCGCATCTGCATGTACCACAACCCCATATTCTTTAGTACTAATGCAGCTCTGGTAACAAAGTTTCTATAAGAATCATCTCAAGCTCACGGAATCAGCTGTGTCCCCTGCTATCAATACAGACCTTGTAATATCGTTTGTAGTTCCTTTTTTGTTTTGTGATAATCAAGCATTTATTAAATTAGTACAAATGTATATGTTTGTTTTCGTGAAAAAGAAGTGATAAACAGTTATGAAACCGGTCTACGTCTCAAAGTATCAACAAAACCCTTGTTAGAAAGCTTTCCAACACAACGGTGATTCAACTATGGTCGTCGGTTTCAGCACTGCCGTTACTTCTGAGTCGTGCATAGTACATTTGGAATAACATCTACGTTTTCCTTCGTAGTATTATTGGTGAACCTGACACCCTGATAACAACAATTGATGTTAAAGGAGTACAACAAGGTACTCATCTAAAGAGAGAAGCTCACTTAAAAATCTGTAGAAGCACAACGTTATAAAATGCTATAAAGAATTTCAGACCATTTTTGCATAATTATTAAGTTGCTTTTTTGGACAAATTGATTAAGTGACAGTCAACACTAAGAAATGTGTCAAACCAGATTTACCTCAGATAACAATTAACCACTATGAAACATGACTCGCATTCTCTACTCTGTCACAGATGAACATTTTTCGGCCTTTATATTGAACTTTTTCTAATCCATCACGTTGAACTGTATGACGAGGCGGTATGATAAGCTCACCATAATTCTCGTTCCTATATTCCGTTTTAATAAATGATACATGCGCCGTTAATCATAATCCCTGTTTCATGGTCCTGTGATATTTTGGAGTGACCGATTTTCTTATTTTACCTCAATACAAATGAAAACTAAAAACATGTACATATGCAGTTGTGTGTTTAGGAATGATTTTAGATTCTACTTATATCACAGCCATTTAAGACAACATATGACTTACGACCTAATACCAATTATTTCATGATCTTTTAAAAAAATGAAAACACCAAACTCTTTCATTGCTTCCGGCATCATGCACATACTCATTGAATACCAAACTATAGGAAACAGTTTTTTTATGATCGGACTGTAATTAAATCAAAGCAATGAAAATACTGATAACAATCTGTTTATTGAAAACAATGTAGAGCAAGTGACCGCTAACGCTGAATCAATTTCGTTCTATTAACGGCCGTACGCGCAATATCTGGACTTCTTTCGTCCAGGTGTATGTCTGCTGAGTGATTGCTGACCACAGAAATTCGATCACAAATTATAAGTTTCAATCATATTTTACAAAAGAAAAAAATTGATGTTTCGTTACAAATCAATTAAAACGTGCATGTAAGCGTATTGTTTATAAGATGAAATAGTTTAACCTTTGTACACCGAGAACGTGTGCATGATAGATAAAACAAACATTAACAGGGTTGCGGAGTATCTTGGTGCTACGGGGCTAGCTTGACGAGGAGGCGGGGTATCTAGGTGCTACAGGGCTAACTTGACGGGGCTGCGGGGTATCTAGGTGCTACAGGGCAAACTTGACGGGGCTGCGGGGTATCTAGGTGCTACGGGCTCAACTTCACGGGACTGCGGGGTATGTAGGTGCTACAGGGCTAACTTGACAGGGCTGCGGGGTATCTAGGTGCTACGGGGCTAACTTCGAGGGGCTGCGGGATAACTAAATACTTCGGGGTTAACTTGACAGGGCTGCGGGGTATCTAGGTGCAACGGGGCAAGTTTCACGGGGGCGGGATGACTAGGTGCTTGTGGGCTAACTTCACGAGGATAAGGGATAACTAGGTGCTGCGGGGCTTACATCACGGGGCTGATACGTGAAGGTACGGGTTATAATGTTGCAATGATACTACAGGACACGAGTCTGAGTTTATGTGAACGCGGGACACAAAAGGGTGGTATGAAAGTTAGAGAGTAGTGTAAGAAGTGCTGTTACAGTATTGATAGCAGGGGGAACGGGCTGAGTTAATGAGGCGGGGATGGTTCTACATTATAAGGTTTTACCATGGCTGCAATGATACTACAGGACACGGGGCCATGTTTATGCTGTATTGATAGCAGGGGACACGGGGCTGAGCTTGTGAGGCGAGTATAATACAATTTGAAACGGTTTTACAAGGGCTGCAATGATACTACAGGATACGGGGCTGAGTTTATGTGAATGCGGGGACACAAAAGAGTGGTATGAAAGTTAGAGAGTAGTGTAAGAAGTGCTGTATTGATGAAGGGGACACGGAGCTGAGTTAGTGAGGCGGGGATGGTTCTACTATAAACGGTTTCACCAGCGCTGCAATGATACTACAGGACACGGGGCTGAGTTTATATGAACGCGGGACACAAAAGGGTGGTATGAAAGTTAGAGAGTAGTGTACGAAGTGCTATATTGATAGCAGGGGACACGGGGCTGAGTTTGTGAGGCGGGGACGGTTCTACTTTAAACGGTTTTACCAGGGCTGTAATGATAATACAGGAAACGGGGCTGAGTTTATGTGAACGCGGGGACACAAAAGGATGGTATGAAGTTTAGAGAGTAGTGTAAGAAGTGCTGTATTGCTAGCAGGGGACAGGGGGCTGAGTAAGTGAGGCGGGGATGGTTCTACTTTAAACGGTTTCACCAGGGCTTCAATGATACTATATGCCACGGGGCTGAGTTTATGTGAACGCGGGGACACAAAAGGATGGTATGAAAGTTAGAGAGTAGTGTAAGAAGTGCTGTATTGATAGCAGGGGAGACGGGGCTAAGTTAGTGAGACGGGGATGGTTCTACTTTAAACGGTTTCACCACTACAGGAAACGGGGCTAAGTTTATTTGAATGCTGGGACACAAAGAGGTGGTCTGAAAACTAGAAATGACTGTAACAAGAAGTGTATTGATAGCAGGGGACACGGGGCTAACTCTTTCAGGCGGGGATGCTACTTCTACAAACGGTGTTTTCAGTGCTTAGGGCACAGGGCTGAGGGCTGAGTTCATGTGAATGAGGGTGTTATCAAAGATTGGGAGCACTATAAGTAGAACTGTATTGAGTGCAGGGGACACGGGACAGAGTATGTGAAGCGGGGATGATACTTATATTAACGATGTCACCAGGGTTGCATTGATACTAGAGGGCACGGGACTGAGAAAATAGAACTGATGACATATGAGAAGGTACGGTCGTGACCCCAGTGGGACTCTAACCCACAACCTCCGGTTTAAGCGGCAGACAACTTTACCCATAAACACCACTGCGTTTGTTCGTTGTCTTGTGGTGATGTATGTATAGGTTAATCCAAGCGGTACTTTGAGGAAACCATATGCCACAAGGCGTGTTGAGACATGGTGGCATAGGGTCAACATGGCGGGGTTACGAGACAACTAGGTGCCACGGGGCTAACTTGGCGGGGCTGCGGGATAACTATAGATGCTACGCGACTAACTTGACGGGGAGGCGGGGTATCTAGGTGCTACAGGGCTAATTTGACGGGGCTGCGGGGTATCTAGGTGCTACGGGGCTAGCTTCACGGGGCTGCGGGGTAACTAGGTTCTGCGGGGCTAACTTCACGGGGATGCAGGGTAACTAGGTGCTACGGGGCTGACTTCACGGGGATACGGGGTAACTAGGTGCCATGGGGCTAACTTCACGGGGCTGCGGGGTAACTAGGTGCTGCGGGGCTAACTTCACGGGGATGCGGGGTAACTAGGTGCTCAGGGCTAACTTCACGGGGCTGTGGGGATAAACGGGGCTGCGGGGCTAACTTCATACTCGTGATCTAATGTGTAATTATTTCTTCCTGCTGATATCATCAACTACATTTGTATATGCAAACATAGCAAAGACTGCATGCATACAATATGCAAGCATAATCTCTATACATCTGCATTTGTCTACATATTACCTCAAATTACATTGCAGGTTACAAGATGAAAGGTGTATGTAATTGTATAGCTTTATTAAGCAGTCAGAAAACAAGATACGTGGCCCCATAAAAAAGGAGGCTTTCTTATACAATTGTACACATTTTAACCAAAACCTTTCGTTACAAACCGCTTCAAACAAGTGGTTACTTTGGTATACACTTTTGCAGGTTAAGTTGTATTTCTTTCAATTGTTATCCAGCAAAGTTATTAGAAAATATACATTGTTGTTGTACGAATGTTAACGCCCGTCCCAACCGTATTTTGGTCATTTTAACAAGCGGACAGTTTACCTTGACGTCACGCATGCTAACCCGGCGCAACGTAAAATGCACTACTATCAGAAAGTATCAGCTTACATACTACTATTTCAAAAACAATAATACGTAAATTTCATAAATATCAATTTGTTCATAATAAAAGTCTGATTCCTTTGGTATATTTTTTGTGTTGAAATTATATACAAGGTGTTACATAGGCTGCAAAAAACAACGAAATATCTTAAAATTACGTTGCGTAAGATGTAACATAAAAATATATTTTCCCTTTTATTTGTAAATGATATTCATAAACCACTTGTACTTCCGACCGGGAAAAGACCCTATGGAGTCCACGGAGGAAAGGACATGGAATGACATCTAGACCGGAAAAAGCAATATTAAAAAGGATTCAATAATGTATTAAGTAATGCTTATGTAAGGATTCATAGAAATTGCGTAAGATCTTTACAATAACGTTCCAAAAACATAAACACGGAGATGGTACATGTATGTACCTTAATATATTTAAATTTAATTTTAAAAACGGTATTAAATTTATAATCAGTAATAGCATTGCCTGTAAAGTTTTTATTATATCGGTGAAATTTCGTGTGGAGAAAAAATGTCTCGTTTAGTAAAAATGTGCGCCAGAAATCATAGTGCTAATTTTCATAGTATTTAAAATGTACGAAATAGGTAAGATATTGACTAATGAATGAAATGACATAATAGTATTGTTTCGAAATTTAAGCATTGTAAATTTGAAAAAAATCGCATTACAAATTCTATTCAAATTCGAGGATTATCGTTGTGGAGAAAAATGTCCCGCCTGCTCATTTTGACGCTTATAACGCCAACCGTGATATTCGATTTTATAGTTGATTCTTGGTATCAGAAACTCTTTTAATAAAACCAGGGTACAAGGAAAGCACGACAAGCACAGCTGGTAAAAATAGGCTCTATTAGACCACACAAAGCGAGGTGTAATTCTGGAAAATGGTTGAACTAAGGAACGACTGCGTTTACTTGACTGTCTCACTGCGTAGAAGAATCCTTGAAGTTATATATTTAGACTCGTAAATGTAATGCTTCAAACTCTAATTTTTGGTTTAATATCATAAAAAAGTACCTGAAATATTGTGAAAATATTAAATTAATATTTCAGGTACTTTTTTATGATAAATAACAAGAAAGTATACAAGTAGGCTATATAGAATACACGTGCGACATAATGGTTAGAGTCCCATTTAGATTTTATACAAAATACACTTTGACTTTTATCAAACAGAATTTGCGTCTTTTAATAAAGATGATGAATACACAACTATTGATTCTTTTAGCTTTAACGTGATCAAAAACGCAGTTTTAATTTGACGTTGAAAATCGCGATTTTTTTCCGTCTTTGTGTCGGTTTAGCATCCAATCATTCCTGGGAAAAACAAGAACTAGACTCATATCCTCCATAAGAAACTGTCAACTTCTGTCTCATATAAAGAGACATGGTCGGTAGCAGGGCTCGAACCCATGACCTCAATCTATGAGAGGTTACAGTGATTTCAAGTCAGCTACTCTAACCACAGACATTGTTTGTAGCAGTGCTCGAACCCATGACCTCAATCTATGAGAGGTTACAGTGAATTTAAGTCAGTGACCCTAACCACTCCACAACGGAGGCGGACTTTGGAAAATATATACCACAAATTTCGTACAGCGATCGGGTTTTCTCTCTCATGGAGCCTAAATCTGATATTGGATTAGAAAAACAGATTCTCTGGTATAATATTGACGAATAACTCCGAACATAACTCCAGCAGAAGGTCATATTTAATCATCGTAATTGCACCTATGTTTGTTACATTTTTTTGTATGTTCAAAGTGTTCCCAGATATTATTGAGAAATTTATAGCTCACCTGGGATTAGAATGTTAAACTTTTAAGATCGGTAAACGTCCACAGCCTGTTCGTCTAGTGTCGATTAAACATTCTTTACACTCCAGGCGTTACCGAACTTGGGTAGAATGTGTATGATCATAAAATCTCAGACATTTTTAAAGTGATATCAACGTTCAAAGTGACCAACATAATTTTAAATAAAACGTTAATCCGTGATTTATACTCCTAGAATAATAAACATTGTCATAGTTATAACCAAAAAATAACGACCTGTTTAACAGTTTCATTCACATTAGATATCCTTTGCACAGCCGGCATATTTTGTTACACACTCGGCAGACATGCATGTGTTTTTTGTAAACACTGTACATCACGTTATGCTACTTTCGGCTTACTGCGCGTGTTGTATACGTCAACAAATAAATTGAGCTGTAAACATGAAAGTAAAATTTCCATTGGCCCGCATACCGTGACAGAGGTCACGCGCAGGGGTCACCATGTCTGGTAACCTGCGCATTGACTTCTTCTTTTTTTTTTTTTTTGCTAACGAGAGGTCGATTTTAAGCGTTCTCATAAGATGTCAGTATACCTAGGTTTGAGTACAACATGTTTGCTTTATGTCTATGAAAAAATATTTGCACGCGCTCAAAAACACTATCCCACAGGGGCCTGTACGCGAACGTTGGTAAAACGAAAATTTTCAAACCTGGTACAATTTTGTCCAAGGTCATTTTCAAGGTTATCTTAGTGTCAGCATTTGCCTCAGACTTCCGAGTTTTCAACATTCAGGACCTGTCGGCATAACCTTTAAAGACAAAACGTGACTGTCACTTCTATGGAAGGCCAAACCTGTCTTAACCCGCGTATACGGTTTATTACGTTATAGCCGTCCAAAGGATATAGAGGAAATCTGTAAAAAAAAAAAAATTTGACTATCCTAGCCAAACATAAAAAATCCACCATTTTAGTTATATATATCTTAGTATTTATCTGTCAATAACAGAAATAACTTGGTTAAACTGATTTTTTATATACATGTATTTTAAAGCACCCATCATGATTGACTATAACCCAGTGTAGCCATTTTGAAGGGTAATATTTAAGTACTGGCTAAATATGATCAGTAACCCCGATTATGTGATGTCTTTCTTCACATTGACCTGCAATGTTATGGCAAACTCCTGAATTAAATCTCTAGCTTTGTTGGATTCTTATTTTCATAAAACTATGAAACAGTTCCTTTCTTGAATCGTCCCGATCGGATAATACTGTGTTTACTTTTTTGTTACAGTTATAGCTATGGTCATTGGATTTTTGATATTCGGGATTAAATTCGAAGGATATGACATTGGCTGGTCCATGGGTCTTGCCATCGCTGGATGTGTGCTAACCTTCGTCGCCGGGGTGATGAGCGTGATTGACTTGAAGAGATAAATATAGAAACATCTAGGCATTGTAGGGTTAAAGTTATTACTTTAGAACTTTTATAGCCAGTTTAAAAAAGGCTTTGGTTATTACGTTTTGTTTTTATAACTTTTATTTTAACAAGTTTCACGTAAATGATATGCACGAAAGAAAAACATGTAAAACGCAAAGCTAGCTTCACTTTGTAATGACTGTTTTGGAACAGTGGGCGGGTGGAACTTTTCCATTCAGGTTGTAGCTAACAAGGACACTAACGAGCCTACGTAACACATTTACCTTTTCTTTGAAACAATATCTAAAACCTATTTACTTCTAGCTTGCATTCAATTCATTTGACCAGCATTGGTAGAAGGACTCAGACCTTACTAGTATACCGGGGTTACGATTTTCTATCCAAACGATACACGTGCATCTAACAAAGTTTGATATGCAATAAGATAACTAATGATCACCGATGTGATATCCCACTTTTACCAGGTTCTAAAAGTACAATACATCCATTACTAGCATCAATTTATAGTGCCTTTATATTCTGCAAACGGTTGAGATCTTCTGTTTTTATGTGTACAGTTCATACGAGTTGTAGTTGTTGTTTGTCTTTTTATGCTCTACTCAACTATTAGAGAGACATTTTGTTTTGATATACTAGTAGTGGAAACATTTGTTGTTTTAGGAACTTGAAATGTTCGATGTTTTAAGTGAAAGATGTGCCATACTGATCATTTTATGTCCATCTGTCAACATTGACATCATAAAGGTTCTAGAGACGGCAACTTTAATTTTCCCTTTCTTAGATTTGTTCAGACTGATGGTTCCGATAAAGACTGTGTCGTCGGAATGTAACTTGGGCATCGTGGCTACAAATTCTTCAGGTCATGGATTTAAAACTGTAAAATCATCTTATCTTCCCTTTTTTTCGTAATAATTTATACATTTATTTTCTTTTCTTCATGGTTTCACTTTTATCACGTATAAGTTTTGTATCTTGCCTTGAAGGAGATGCTGCTGATGTTATATATAATGTGTTTATTGAGACGTTTTTCTTTTGTGTACAGTAAACTCCGAATAAAACCACTCCGGATATAACGAAATTCCGGATATAAGGAACATATTTTGTCTCCCAGATTTATTTATTACTTCATTTTAGGTGAAAATGTTATATGGATATAACAAAGTCCGGATATAAAGAACACATTTATATGGTCCCAATGGGTTCGTTTTAAACGGAGTTTACTGTATATTTTATGATCGAATCATTTGGAAATAAAAATATATGGTCATCAATGAATGTGTCAGTTAAGTGGCTTTACATACGTTGCCTTCAAATACGATTTTTGCTGTAGATAGATACAAATGTATATGTATTTTATATATGTACACTTTTGATATTTCTGTATGCTTTGTTTCTATGGAAGCCTTGGAGGGCCACTTTTGAGTTTCGACTTGCGGGTGTTTTTTTACTTTTGACTTATGACTTTTGTACGCCGTACTTTTGACTTATGACTAGAACTACTGTATTGCCTCTTTGGCGTTTTTATTAAAACAATATAAACACGTCAACACTCAATAAATACAATTTCTATTTAAAAGATTTTAATAAAATCAATTATATATATATAAAAGTTACATCATTTGTGTCAATAGTAACAAAATAAAACGTGTTTTAACACGCTTTTTGTTTTGACTTTTGACTTATTACTTTTGACTTATTACTTTTGACTTTTGACTTATTACTTTTTGACTTTTGACTTATTACTTATCACTTTTTGACTTTTGACTTATTACTTATCACTTATGAAAAAAGAAACCCTAATCCTAACCCTAACCCTAACCCTAACCCTATACACGGTCCTCACTGAGGACCTCCAGCGGCAGGTTCAGGTAATACTAGGAACCTGCTACTGAGGACCCAACAATATAACAATATACTTATACATATTACAGCACTTTAATTTCCTTCAGGTATACCTTTGTGATATTAACATAAAGATACATAAAAACATAAAAGTAATTTTTAAAAATGTTACCATAGCAACAAAAAAATTCAATTTTTTTTTACAGTTCCTTCATAGTTGGCTTGACGCCTGGGGGCAAGTCCCCCAACCCCCGCTAAAGAAAATTCTCAATTGTATATTATCATTGTTAAAAGAAGGTCTCATGGTAGATAAGAAATATATTGATTTATGTACATTATGCTTAATGAGCTAGCTTCTTTAAATAAAGAGATTATTATTATTATTATTATTATTATTATTAAAGAAAGAGGACACCCACAAGGCCTCCCGAGCCGAGAGTTGCGTCGCCGCTCACTGCGGAGGCTCCCAAGGTCGCCTCCTGACGCGCCGTCACGGCTCATTGATACTAAAATAAATGACAAAGACAAAAGTAACTTAGTTCATTTATTTACAGCAAACAAGTTTACAGTGCTACGCACAAACATCATTTTAAAACCTTAATACAGGTTCGAATCCCAGTTTATATTGTCACAGCAGATCTTATGCTTTTTATGCAGTACCATTCCTCTTAAAGTGTCTGAAAGTAGCAGTCATAAGTCAAAAGTCAAAAGTTGAAAGTCATAACTTAAAAGTCAAAAACACCCGTAAGTCGAAACTCAAAAGTGGCCCTCCAAGGCTTCCATATGTTTCGCCATCTGCCACTTCCAAGTCTCGTGTTTAGTGGTTTAAGATACGGACCGCCTACTTGTACGGACCTTGTATACCACAGAAACACATAATTACAATAGATTTGTCGAAACTTGCGTAGGTCGACCTAGTAAACACTTATAATGAAATCTTACATTACATTCGTAAATACTAATGCTGATGATGTATGTTTTATGGTTAAATTAAAATTCTAACATATTAAATGTTATTAAACGGAAATAATTTTGATGATAAATGCTACTAATAGAACATGTTAGTTGGGCCCCTCCTCTCTGTTAAAGGGTGAAAATCAAACATCATTATTTACTAGTATATATATCTACATGTTTAGGATAATGTGTTACTATTTTCGAGATTACTTTAATTTGCACCTTTTGTATTTCAGCTTTTATGTAAATTCATGGTAGTTATATTTTTTTTAACTTTTATGTTTCTGCAGAATGTATTTTTGAAATAGATTTTACATGCCTAAACATTTGTCTACGTTGTTTGTTGTGGTTAGTTGCCTCTGTTCCAACGTAGCACGAACTTTGTTTGGTCAAGTTAACACTATTTGTCAAAAGCACTTAAACGAGTCAAGGGAACTTGTGTCTCACTCAATATGCCCAAGGTTGTTGTTTTCTTCCTATTTGATCTAAACAGTTGTTGAGACATTAGTCAATTAAATGATGTGGTATATATCAGAAAATTATGTAGATAAATGATCAGTGTGCCTTTTGTCCAGCGTATGTCGTGGTTTTTCTATCTGTTTTGTAGAGAAAATCTTAAGTTTAAATTGTATTCTTTTAAATACTTTTAAAATGCAATATATACATGTATACTATTTGTATAAACATTTTCAATAAAATTGTGCTATTTATGGTTGCTTTTAAATATTTTGCTTTAGCTCATCTGTGCACGAAGTGCTTCAGTGCTTGATGAATGTCATCTCACACTTAACCTTGTGATTGCAATAGAGAATACATTTTACTGGATTTTCAGGAAATTAGGTCAGGATCAGTCTTGATTATTTCTAGATCAAATTGAATATGGTTCATCTCGGGTCAACAACTAGGTCACCAGGTCAAATCATAGAAAAACGTTATGTATGCAATAGAGGCTGCAATATTCATTTGATCATGAAACTTTATCAAAATGAATGTCTTAATGAGTTCTAGGTCAAGTTCGAAAATGGATTATCAAAAATGAGAAGACCTTGGCAAATCCTAGAAAACCTTGTGTATGCAATGGAAGCTGCATTTTTAGCGCGACTTTTCTATGAAAAGGGGAGCTATCCTACTCGCCCCGACGTCGGCGTCGGCGTTGGTGTCACACCTTGGTTAAGTTTTTCGTACCACCCCACTTTATTTCAAAAGTATTAGAGGTATGGCTTTGAAACTTACCATACTTGTTTACCATCATAACCTCCATCTACAGACAAGAGTACATAACTCTGTCAAGGTTTTTGACAGAATTATGGCCCTTTTTTGACTTAGAAAGTGTATTGAGCTAGGTTAAGTTTTCCGTACCACCTCACTTTATTTCAAAACCATTGGAGGTATTGCTTTGAAACTAACCATACTTGTTTACCATCATGACCTACATCAACAGACAAGAGTACATAACTCTGTCAAGGTTTTGAACAGAATTATGCCCCTTTTTTACTTAGAAAATACATTGAATATGGGTAAAATCCACTTATTGCCTTAACCCTTTGAGATATTGCTTTGAAACTTTGAATGCTTGTTAACATCATTACCCCCATCTGTAAGCAAGAGAAGGTAACTCTGTCAGGGATTTGTTTTAAAAATTAAGGCCCTTTATCAACTTAGAATCTTGGTTAAGTTTTTCGTACCAGTCCACTTTTTGACTAAACTGTTCGAGATATTACTTTGAAAGTTGGAATACTTGTTTACCATCATGATCCCAAAACATGGGCAGGAGAAGGTAATTCTGTCAAGGATTTTATATGAATTATGGCCCTTTTTGACTTAGAAACTCAGTTAAAATTTTCATTCTTGTCCACTTGTTGACTTAACCATTTGAGATATTACTTTGAAAGTTGGAGTACTTATGTACCATCATGAGACCTATCTGTAAGCAAGAGAAGATAACTCTGTGAAAATGTTTCTTTATTTGTACTTAGAAATTCCTAGTTAAAGTCTTGTGTGCCCTTAACTGTCAAAGTTTTGTTTTATTGGCAAGCACTAAAAAAGTCGAGCGCGCTGTCCTACTGACAGCTCTTGTTCATTGAATTTTCGTGAAACTTTTTCAGAGTGAATGTCTTAATGACATCTAGGTCGAGTTTGAAAGGAACAAAAACGAGAACATTTAGACAAAACAACGCGGAAAACCTTGTTAACATTTGACCCCCAATCATCGTTATATTTGGTCAACAATTGACATGACGATGATCGCTAGGTCAGGTTCGTACCTATGTCACATTGGGTCGGATAACTAGGCCACAGGGTTAAATTAAAGAAAAACCTTGACACTCTAGAGGTCATATCTGCTACCCAGTTTGCGCATTGAACACTGGTCAAAATGTTTGTATTGATGTTTTGAATTTGGGTTGCCTTGGTCAATAACTAGGTCACTATGACCCGCAATCATTCATCATGGAAATATATAAGAATATTTAGTCGATAAGCCATGTCACTCATTTTTCATTGGATATTCATGAAACTTTGTAAGAATGAGTGTTTTGATGAAAGCAAGGTCGAGTTATGTCAACTCGCGTCAAAAAACTAGATCACCAGGTCAAGTCATAGGACAACATTTTGTATGCAACAAAGGATGCATTTTTCATTTGATCGTCGTCAAACTTTGTTATAAAGTATTTCTTGATAAAATCTAGATGGTGTTCGAAAATGGGTTAACAGGTCAAATCCTAGAAAAATAGTGGCTATATTTTATGCTCCAAAAGGTGGGCATATTAAAATCGCACCGTCGATTGTAACTTTATTGAAAGATTTTAAAATAACTTGGTACAAATGTTCAGCACACCAAAACGATGTGTCGCGTGCAAGACCCACGTCCCTACCTCAAAGGTCAAGTTCACATAAAGGTAATGGAATCCTGTATATACGCACATATTCGTGTCCGCGCTGTAACTTTACCATGCATTGAAATATGTGAAAATAACATGTCACAAATGTTCAGCACATCAAAACGATATGTCGCGTGCAAGACCAACGTTCCTACATCAAAGGTCAATGTCACACTGGAATCCTGTATATATGCACCCATTCGTGTCCGGATTGTAACTCTGTCATGTATTGGTGGAGCTTAAAATTACACTTGTTGAGCACGTGGAGATGACATGTCACTTGTAAGTTCGAGGTCACACAAAGAGGTCAGCCATTTAGAATATACGCACATGTTCATATACCGATTGTAACACTGTTATACATTATTGGGTTAACGAACGTTTTTTTCGTGTTATTCCCGAGGGATTGTTGGTGCCCGAGTCTGACAATGCGAGGGCAATAACATATTCCGAGGGTTCCTATCCTGCGCAAGTACCGGGTCCACACCTTGAAGGTCAATGTCACAGACTGTGACACCTCTTTAGGGGCATTCGTCACTTATGAGGAACACCTCTCGTTCTTCGAATCTTCGTGAAACTTTGCAGGAATTAGTGTCTTGATGAAATCTAGATCGAGTTTAAATATGGGTCATATCGGGTCAAAACTAGGTCACTAGGTCAAGTATTGCAAAACATATTGTGTATGCAATAGAGCTGGCATATTTTTATTGGAGAAGCGTGTAGAACCCACGGTCTTTGTATCCGGTACCAACATCCGGTAGTATGCAGGTTTTAACGATCTACACCATTTGGTCGTGATGCGTTCGTCTGCATTTCCACAAGTTCTGGTATCAGTCGAAAAAAGGCCCAGCACTTAGTTCATCGACGAAACTGGAAAGAAATAGTCTACATCAGGTGGAGCAGAAAGTCTCAGTCGGCAAAACATAAATCGTTCAGTCACGACAATCTGCCAATAAATAGTGCCTTTAATGAATAGCATGCAAAGGCAGATATATGTTGTTTTTCCTTGGTGATTCTACTGGCAATAATAAATAACTGTCAAGACCTTTGGTTTCGCAAAGCCAGACTCCTATAATGGTTTATAATAATGCTGAGTCATCTTTTACAGCGGATGAACTTAATCTATATTAGGCGCTCTGTGAAATGCAGTTACAATGAACAACATATATCTGCCTTTTGTATTTATTTCATTTTGCTATGAAATAAACGAACAAAATAGATGAATACCGAACGACTGAGCTGTAACTACTCTTTGGACAGTAAAATTGGTTATTAACTTCCCTTAATTACTCTTCGGTAGCGAAGAGATAAAAAAATATCATACGTTGAGTTACACAGTCACAACTATGACGAGTTTTGTCTGCTGGATAATGATTTAGTCAGTATTTCTTCGACGTGAAAACCTTTCGTAATTTATGTATCTGTTCAATTTTTGAATTGGCCGTTTTATTTTCCTGTTCTTTCAAAAATGAAAATGATGATACATACTGGTATCGAAGCAGTTTCCGTCACGAAATGGTTTTCTTAAAATATTTTAATTTAGAAAGGTTCAGTCATTCAAAAGTTCGGCAATATAAATTTTTTAGCTCTTTAGCTTTAACGGAACATAAACATTGACCTTTTCCCTTGCGCATGCGCACAAGTAACGGGGCTCCAAAAGGGTATACAAAATAGACAAAACCGCTTCGCTACAGAAGCATTTTCCGTCACGAGAATTTGTAGAACAAATGTGTACTTGTTGATAAATAATACTACCAAATAATGATGTTATATGTTTCTTTAAACCTTTCTGATGACTACCTCCTACTCGTATAACAAACAGAAACAATATACTGCTTACCTCCCTTGGATAAGTAAATCGGGCAGCGGTCCGGTTACTAATTTATGATTTGGGCGATATCTGTATCATTACAGCTATTTTTCATATTGATTTTAATAATAAAATAACTATTTAATATCGATTGGATGTAAAAATCATGTATTTTGAGTTTTCTTTGGTGTTTTTGGGTAGTTGTCTGTTTTTGACCGCCAAGGGAAAATACTTGTCCTTAAATTGGACATGATTGAGTTATCCTTTGCGCATGCGCAAACGGTGCGCGTGAAATCCCTCACGTGCGACCTGTAAACAAAACAGGTGTTGCACTTTTAAACCTTGAATTTATAAGTATCATTTTACCTTTGCTGGAAAAAACTATACACAGCTCTGGCATATAAGGCAATGTTATGAAAACAATCGAGACTTCTTTGTAGAGAGTTACACTGAATGAAAAGTAGCGCTATATCGGATACTGCTAGCATGCGGATACTACTTCGATACCAGTATAGTTTCAAAGTTTCAAAGTTTATTAGTCAAGTCATGATCCTTTAAGGGCATAAGACATTAAAAACAAATGTAATAAAAAATACAACTGAAGTATTGAGCAAGAAGAAAGAGGGTTTTATCTAAAAGTATTTCCAGGAACGGCCATACTTCCTTATAATGTATTTGTTGCAGTTCTTAAAAAAACTTGTAAGACGTTTCAGCTAAAATAATAGTTTGTAAGAAATTTTGCTTCTAAATGAAATGAGCAGTTACGTGTTACTTTTCGCCTAACCACGTCCTGTAAGAAAGGAAACATTCAGAATATTGATATTCTATATGACATTTCTATATGATTGACGAATCGTTTGATGCTTCCTGGAATATTGATCTATTAATGTGTGGCTGCTTAATGTATTATTGTCTGGGCTTTTCAGAATTCCAGACCTCGGCAAAATAAATTGTTACGATCTTGGTTGCAGAAGTAAAATAAACTCGAAATTGTTATTGAGAAATGCACAGTTCAGTTTATTTATTTTATAATATGAATATCGACTTAAACAATCGTTCTTTTGCAGTACTTTTTGCCCGTCATTGCAGTAACTCTCTGGACAAAGAGGTGAGACAAGTGTAATCGTCAAGGGTTTCATACGGTAAAACTTCTTGCAAAATGTTACATAAAACTATCATTACATGTGATGCAATTTTATACGTTGCGGACATTGACCTTTGACCTTTTGAAATCGTTATTACAAATATCCCGACTGTAGTTGACACACATTCTAGTGTAGTCAAACCTGTGAACAAAGGCCACAAATGGGAAGCTACAAATGTGGTCTTTGTTTGCAGGTGGTCGTTATTCACATGTGTTTCTACTATAGACGAATTGTGCACTGTGATCTCCCTATTGGCCTTTATTCGATGGGTGGTATATATTCAAAGGTGGTTTTTAACACAGGTTTGGCTGTACACACTAAGGAGAACATTGTCCTCTAATTATCTGGTTAATCATTTTCAGCGTCGATGACCCTTTGACATCAAGCGTTTACTTTAAGTATTCACAGAACAGGAAATAAAAAAGCTTCCATTTCCGACCCAATCATATTAACAAAACAATGTTTCACTATTGTTACTTCTGTGGCTTTGGCCTTTCTCAATTGTCGTTACAAAATTTAAATGGGCATGAAGTTATCGAATTTCAAAGAATTCTTGCCGTCACTGTCGAGTTGCTGACATCTCTCATTCAACTATAGCTTTTACTGATCGAGTACCATAGCTATGAGCTCCTGCATGTACCAAATTGACTCTTTATGTGAAAAGTTTGCACCTTCTTATCTGAGTTTGGTGCCTAATACAGGACCTCCCAGGTAACTGCCGGCATTTAATAACAGAAATACTGCTGAAATGGACGTTAAACCCAACAGACACGCAAAAAAATAACATTGAAAATTCACTTCCACAGCAAATGACTGATCAATAAGATCTGGTTAAATTAGCTCGGCAAATTAACACGGACAAGGGTGGTACTGTCTGTTTACAATAAGATAATTTTGAGCATTGACAATACTTTAAACATT
Organism: Saxidomus purpurata; assembly: GCA_022818135.1. NCBI lineage: Eukaryota > Metazoa > Mollusca > Bivalvia > Venerida > Veneridae > Saxidomus > Saxidomus purpurata. The sequence goes on along the minus strand of JAFMSR010000001.1, from coordinate 65,851,228 downwards.
AATTCTATATTGACATAATAGTATTGGGCAATTATTTTTGAATATTTCTGCGTATATTTTTGCAGATCATTGATAAGTGACAAGGGCATTTTTGATTTCTAATCCTCGCTTTTCATTCATAAGTAAACAAAACTGTATATAATGGAGCTTAATGGAGGATCCGTATTATAAAGTACATTAAATGGAGCTATTTTCGCCACATTTAGCGGCAATCTACGATCAAACAAGCGAAACGCAGTACGTATAGTATGCCGTTGCCATACACTGTTTGAAAATAAAAAGTGAATCTTTGATTATTGTGGTATAACTATGGTGAGTATATTTTGTTATCAAAATTCTTAATTAAGTAAAAATTAGTTAAAAAATAATACATTTATTTTGAGGAAAAACGATCACTATTGTGGTAAATGACTTTATTTTCTGTTGACATATACAATGTATATTTCGGAAAAAAGTTTTATTTTTCTTACATTTCAATTCTTAAATTGCGTTTTAAATCTACGGGGAGGTAAAACATCGGACTACCAAATCGGAAGTCAACGGTTCGATACTCTCTACCAGTTGATTTGAGCATGGTTCTTTCAGTCTCCTGTATTGGTATGAGTACTAACCGGGAGTCCAGGAAACAGTCATAGTATATCCAGTCTGAAACTGATTTATAGTTAATATGTTCCGATATTTTCCGGGCTAACAAATGATATGAATTTGATTATCATAAACGATAGTTTGACATTATTTTAGTTGTCTAGTTGTTTAGTTTAGTTTTTATAGAGCCATGCATTTTGTACCACGTTAATCATCTTAGTATTTGTGGCTTATATGTTGGTGCTAGGAGTATGTTATCTTCAAACGACTGGGTTCCGTTCTATAACTTATATCCATTGCAGATTTTACCGAATCATCTACCTTAACCATTCGATTAGGAAAACGATTTTTGTTATAACTTATAACGTTTTAGATTTAGTGTCTCATTGATTTCTAATTCAAGAAACCGTTCTGGAAGGGGTCAAAATGTAGCTCACCGAAACAAATAAAAAAAACTATGTGGACGTTCTAGAGGTTACAATTTTTACCTGTTCACTGATCTTCAATGTGTTTGATTACTACAGCACATGAACACACACAACTGAACACGCCAATTAACACACCTGACGAAATATCGAAAAAAAATATAAGGCGTGTCGTCGTGCTGTTGTGTCGGTGTACCGACAAGGCGAAAGGTCGACAGCACGCAAATATGAATAGTTTGGTATGTTGTTGCATTTGTTTGTCGGGGCGCAGCACGACAACACGCGACATTGTTTTTGTCGTTGTTTCGCAGCCTTTTGACGTGTTGTCGCATTTTTTGTCGAGCTGTGTAACACCAGATACAGCTCCAACGCGCATCAACGAATACAGCTCCCCTTATCAAATAGGAGTTGTATTCGGGGTTCCTGTACCTTTTTTTCGAATAGAGCGCCCCAGTGACCCTATGCAACAAAGACGTATTATTCGTTTATACACATACGCGGCAAAGAATTTATTATAGAATAACAACGATTCATACTGCAATTCAGGATGCAGTACTTAGCCCTGGATGTCTGTATTTTTGTCCGCACAAGTTGGGCGGACAGTTCTTTATATATTCTAACAAGAATTTTTAGTAACAGTGACCTTGACCCTAGTGACCTTGACCCTCAAATTTTTTTTTGCTTAAAACAATCTAAAAACTAAAAATAAATAAAAATCTATTTTTAGTAACAGTGACCCTGACCTTGACCCTAGTGACCTTGACCCCGAAAAAAAATTTTCCTTAAAACAATCAAAATACTAAAAAAAAATAAAAATCTATTTTAGTAACAGTGACCATGAACTTGAGCCAAGTGACCTTGACCCAAAAAAAAATTTTTTTGCTTAAAACAATTTAAAAACTAAAAATAAATAAAAATCTATTTTTAGTAACAGTGACCTTGACCTTGACCCTAGTGACCTTGACCCCGAAAAAACATTTTTTTGCTTAAAACAATCTAAAAACTAAAAATAAATAAAAATCTATTTTAGTAACAGTGACCTTGACCTTGACCCTAGTGACCTTGACCCCGAAAAAAATATTTTTTGCTTAAAACAATCTAAAAACTAAAAATAAATAAAAATCTATTTTTAGTAACACTGACCTTGACCTTGACCCTAGTGACCTTGACCCCGAAAAAATTTTTTTTGCTTAAAACAATCAAAAAACTAAATTTAAATAAAATCTATTTTTAGTAACAGTGACCTTGACCTTGAGCCAAGTGACCTTGACCCCAAAATTTTTTTTGGGCTTAAAACAATCTAAAAACTAAAAATAAAAAAAAATCTACTTTTAGTAACAGTGACCTTGACGTTGACCCTAGTGACCTTGACCATAGTGAACCAAAGCTTCCTCTCCACGCAAGCTACCTACACACCAAGTTTCATTACAATTGGTCACTCCTAACTCAAATTATTGAGCGGAAACTATTTTTCTATTTTTAGTTATAGTGACCTAAACCTTGACCCTAGTGACCCAAATGCAATCCCAAGCGGCGTCTCCACGCAAGCTACCTACAGACCAAGTTTCATTGTAATTGGTCACTCCTAACTTGATTTATTGAGGGAAACCATTTTTCTATTTTTAGTAGCTGTGACCTTGACCTTGACCCTAGTGACCCCAAATGCAATCCCAAGCGGCGTCTCCACGCAAGCTACCTACAGACCAAGTTTCATTGTAATGGGTCACTCCTAGCTCGAGTTATTGAGCGGAAACCGTTTTTCTATTTTTAGCAACAGTGACCTTGACCTTGACCCTAGTGACCCCAAATGCAATCCCAAGCGGCGTCTCCACGCAAGCTACCTACAGACCAAGTTTCATTGCCATTGGCCACTCCTAACTAAAGTTATCCAACGGAAACCAATGTTTGACGCCCGCCCGATATAGGACATCGCCATTCTAATAAGTAGGTTTTTTTCAAAAAACCTGCTTAATAAAGCAAACATAGAGAGCTGTATTCGATTTTGCATATGCTTTGCTTCGAATACAGCTCCGCTATACCAAGGGAGCTGTATTCGTTAATGTGGAGCTGTATTCGAAAGGAGCTGTATCCGGTGTTACAGAGCTGTCGTGTTGTCGCATCTTCTTGAACGGGGCGTCAACACACCAACAGTATATATTTTGGCGAGGTTGCCAGCACAAAAGTACGACAAAATAAAGCGACATAAGGTCCCAACACGACAACATGACGGATCCACGGACATTTTTTGTCGTTGTTTCGTATCTTTTTGGCGTGTCGGTGTATTTTTTTGTCGGCCTGTTGTAACGTCGCATCCACATGCCAAATGTACATGTCTTGATTGGACTGCGTGTTATCGTGTTGTCGAATATCTATCACGATAGCACGACATTACACAAACGACCCATCATATATTTGCACTCTTGTTTTAATAAAACGCTTCCCCCGTACTCTTCTCTAATCACGCCCTAGCATCACCACAACTGCAGTCATCACATGATCCGATTCTGTTTACATTTAACATAATATATTATATTTTTCTGTCCTCTTATTTGAAAGTCTTGTCTAACGCTACTGAAATATAATCTATATTTATGTTCTAACAGTATTTAATTGTGTACTTCTATTTCAGGAATCGGAAAAGGAAAACGCACGTAAGTTGAACTTAAATGAGTGTTTGTTTAGCAATTTTAATACTATCCTTCAAACCTTTAGTGACTACTTCAACCGTTATATTTCTACAACGGTTTAGTTTATTAAACAAAATACAATGTAAGTATTGGCGAAAACAGATACTTACTATGCCCGTTCCTGTCAAAATAAGGTGGTCTTACCCACTTAAAGGTAACTTGTCCAACCAGCGAAAAAATGATGCTATTACTAAAATTTAGTCTGGTGGTCTTTTGGCATAATACACAATTAAAGTACTGTTATATAAGCTTTAAGAACCTGTTTTAGTGTGTTTTGTTGCAAAATTTGTTAAAACATGTCATTTCAGTTCTTGGGTTACTTACATGAAAAATATCCAATTTTTGTGCAAGTTTCCTGACAAAGTCAAATGATGAAATTATTCAAACTGGCACTTGTTTACTAGTTCAAAGTCTCATTCAGATGCTCGACCATAGAAAAACTTGAACAGTTCTTTCAATTTTACACATCAACAGTTTATAACACATCACTAAATTTTGAAGTCCACATACTTCAGTTATGGTTTAAGGTAGAGCACTATCGTCTTTAGTGGGTGGGGTGCATGTTTTTTTTTTCATTTGTTTTTCCTTTAATGTAAACTGTGTTTCTTTTGGTCGGGATGGCACAATATTGTAGTATACTGACACTAATAATTCATGTAAAGAGAACTATAAATTAGTGAATTATTATGAAAACAAAAAAACAAAAATAATATCAAACAGGGAATGCCACGTACCAAAAACGCAGCCTCCCCAAAACGAGCCCCACAGCACCCAGAAGTGACACACACACACACACACACACACACACACAACCCCACACACACACACACACACACACACACACACAACACACACACACACACACACACACACACACACACACACACACTAGGACAAAACGAACAATTATAGGAACACAGTGGGGCACCGCCTTGGAACGGTCATTGGCAAAAACACCACTGGGGAGCTTAAACCGGTTTATGGTGCGCACCCAACCTCACTCTTACCCCCACCATGTTCCAAAGTCACAGGACAGTGTAAATAAAAGTAATCCCTGCTAGGTGAATCTCTAACACACGCAATGGAAACAAAAGGCATGGTATGTAAAACACAAAAATGCTCGTGTATGAATATATAAAAAGCAAACCTTGAGAACCAAAAAACGTATGTACTCAATGCCTTTGCAGAAGGCAGAGCTCCAAGAGAAACACCCTTAAGGGCCCGACGAAACAGGCCAGAGGACAGAAATCAAAACAGTTTCGTCCCAGTGGGATTTAAAAACTGCCCATCACAGAGTCCTCCCCCTCTTCCGTCAGACACAATCAAAGAGGGAAGCATAGCGTCCAACTGTAAACTGTGTTCCTTTAATTGTTCGTTTTGTCCTCGTGTGTTTGCTTTGTATGCTAGTGTGTGTTGGTAGTGTATGTGTGTGTGTGTACATGATTGTGTGTGTGTGTGTGTGTGTGTGTGTGTGTGTGTGTTGGTGGTGTGCACTTCTGGGTGCTGTGGGGCTCGTTTTGGGGAGGCTGCGTTTTTGGTACATTTGTGTACGTGGCATTCCTTGTTTGATATTATTTTGTTTTTTTGAACACCAAACATGCGGTGTGTCTCAAAACAGTTGGGTCGTAACCTCTTTTAACAAAACGTTTTATAATTTTAGCAAATACAGTTGGAAAATTGCCATGACCCAAAATCTTACGAAGTTTGTAAACCACATCCCCATAAAAATCGGGTTTTGAAATACCTTCTCGCAGAAGAGTCTTTAGATTACTATTGAATTTCAAAACCAAATCAGAATTACGATAGTAAAATTTAGCAAAATATTTACGCAATTTGTAATAACGGTAGCCCTGTTGAAGAAGTTTATTTGTAATATATTGATTACGTTCATTTAAATCCTCAACATGACTACACGCTCTGGCAAACCGAATTAACTGAGAAATGTATACCCCATAAGATGTAGCATGAGGTACATCCCCATCCAAATGGGGGAAATTTACAATACTAAAATTAAAATCATCCCTCTTGTCAAAAATTTTGGTATGTATAATATTGTTATAAATAGAGAGATGTAAATCTAAAAATGAAGCACCAGTATACAAATTGTTAGTTTTAATTAACTGGAGTTCCCGGGGATAAATAGTGTCCACCAATTGACCAAAAAACGGGTTATCCATATTAAAAATATCATTTAGATAGCGTGATGTATTATTAAAAGCAGTGATAATGTCTGCCTGCGTATCTGGAGAAAGACTCAACATAAAGTCTCTTTCATAACAATATAAAAACAAATCTGCGACAAGGGGTGCACAATTTGTTCCCATGGGAATACCGATTACTTGTCTGAAAACTGCATTCCCAAACCTTATATAAATGTTGTTCAATAAAAAGGAAAGGGCTTTACAAACTTCGTCACAGGTCCACATAGTATAATGTTTAACAATACAGCTAGTAAAAAAGGTTTATCGAAATTGCAGGCGAGAAATGTAACATTCTCCCTGGCAAAAGCCTTTTGAATAAGGACAGTTAGCTTGTCATTTATCAAATTATGTGGTAAAGTGGTATACAGAGTAGAAAAATCGTATGTACTGACTGAAGTTACTTTGTAATTATTAACTTTAAACTTATCCAGGATTTCGCCAGAATTTTTGATCGACCAAAATAAATGTTTACCAGAGTTTTCGTATACTTGAAGGTAAGCTCTTATCATGCGTACCAGGGTCTGATTGAATCTTTCAACTTGGCCATTGCATCTTGGGTTCCGAACACTTGTTCTTACCTTTTTCACCTCTAGCAGTCTACACATCTCTCTGAAAATTCTGCTCTCATAAGTCCTACCTTGGTCACTCAGTATTGACACTGGACATCCCCACCTAGCTATAAAATCATTTACAATTTTATTGGCACAAGTTTCAGCAGTTTGGTCTGGGACAGGAATTACTTCAACATATTTTGAAAAATGATCAGTCAGTACTAAAATATACCGGTTTCCTCGGGGGGTGACGGGAAAAGGACCTAAATAGTCTGTTGCTAAAACATCCCATGGGGCGCCTGTTCTAACTGTTCCCATAGGAGCTTTTGGGGGTTTAGGGGGCTTCTTATCTCTGGCACAAATGTCACACTGACTAATAAACACTTCGACATCTTCCCTCATATTGTACCAATAAAATCTCTGTAAAATCTTAGCCTTAGTTTTCTTGGTCCCCATGTGCCCTGCCATTGGCCCTCCATGCATAGCACGCATTATCTCCCTTTTTGCACTTTCTGGGATCAAAATCTGTCCATATATCCCTGATCCGTCCTTTTTTGTGAACTCTTTAACCAGCACTCCATCTACAACATTCAACTGATCCCATAGCAGTAAATAGTGCCTAGACGCGGCACTCATACTTTCTACCTTCTCCTTCCCTGGTTTCTCATTAGACTCTTTAGCCTCCAAAACTGGCTTAATAGCTGTATCTCCTAGTTGACCTTCCCTAAGTTCATCTGTTGTCCTTCCTACACCAACAATTTCCCAACTAGTTGAGCCATTACTTGTACCGGCTACAGGTTCCTGTGAGGTTACTTCCTTTAGCTGGTTATCTCGTACTTCAGGCTGGCTGTCCACTAAGTCATATGTGCTCTCCCTTGAGTCTGACTGTTGGTTTCCTCTGTCCTCCATTGAAACTATCTCTTCAGTATTTGTTTGTGTCTCCCTCACTTTCTCCCAATTTAGCACCATAATTTCCGCCCTCCGCCTGCATTTACTACAAGGTCCACACTTTAATGGCTCACTCATGTCCACCTGGCTGCAATCACAATCCCTCGGGTTGTCACACCTGGACAGGGCATCACAGTGTGGCTGCAATTTGCCGGGCCGGTATTCAATTGAAAAGTTAAATGCCGCCAGTATCTCAATCCACCGGGCTATCTTTCCATTAGGTTCTTTCAGATTGAAAAGCCAGACAAGAGCTTGATGGTCACTCCTGACAATGAATTTACGCCCAAGAAGATACTGCCAGAAGTACTGAACAAAATATACTATCGCCAGCAATTCTCTTTCAGTAACACAGTAGTTGCGTTCCGCCTTATTAAGAGACCTGCTGGCATAAGCGATTACTCTTTCTTGACCTGTTTGCATTGTGAAAGAACGCTACCTATTCCAACCCCTGAAGCATCCACGTCTAAATAAAACTCACCGCCCTCGTTAAGTGGATATCCAATTACATCAGTATTTGTCAATTTAGTTTTTAGAGTCATAAACGCGGCTTCACATTCATTGGTCCAAACAAAGCTAGCATCCTTTTTTGCTAGTTCATTAAGCGGCCTTGCGATTTTTGCAAAGTCCTTGATGAAGCGCCTGTGGTAGGAACCGGTGGCTACAAACTGCTTTGCTTGTTTGGGTGTCACAGGCCTAGGCCATTCAGCAACCTTTGCAATGTTTGTGGGGTCTGGTCGTACACCCTCTTTTGAGACTATGTGTCCCAAGAACACTACTTCAGTTTGGAGTATGTGGCACTTGTCTGGCCGCAGTTTCAGACCCGCCTGTTTTATTCTGTCCAATACTTCGTCCACTCTCTGTATATGTTCCTCAAAGTTTGCTCCAAATACAATAATGTCATCTATGTAAACTAAGCAAGTCTGCCATTGTAGACCCTGAAGCACTAGTTCCATAGTTCTTTGGAATGTGCCACTGCTGTTACTTAGACCAAATGGCATCCGCTTCATCTCAAAGAGACCATATTTGCAAGTGAATGCACTCTTTGGTATATCTTCCTTTCGTAAAGGAATCTGGAAATATCCACTAGTTAAGTCAAATGAACTGAATAGACTCATACCTGCAACTGCATCCAGACAATCTTGAACTCTAGGGAGTGGGAATCCATCCGGCTTAACTAGTGTGTTCACTTTTCTGTAGTCTACACAAGGTCTTACTGCTCCAGATTTTTTGCGTACAAAAAAACAAAAATAATATCAAACAGGGAATGCCACGTACCAAAAACGCAGCCTCCCCAAAACGAGCCCCACAGCACCCAGAAGTGCACACCACCAGCACACACACACACAACACACACACACACACACACACACACACACACACAATCATGTACACACACAAACATACACTACCAACACACACTAGCATACAAAGCAAACACACGAGGACAAAACGAACAATTAAAGGAACATAGTGGGGTACCGCCTTGGAACGGTCAGTGGCAAAAGCACCACTGGGGAGCTTAAAAACAAAAATAATATCAAATATTAAACCGGTTTATGGTGCGCACCCAACCTCACTCTTACCCCAAACACAATTGCACTGGCCCATGGATATGTACTTTTTTGTATCACACCCTTTTTAAGTAAATCATCAATGGCTGCTTTCTCTTCATTAGCAAAGGCTAGCGGAACACGTCTAGGTCTTTGTTTAATGGGCGCAGCATCCCCTGTGTCTATTGGGTGCTCGGCTAAGTTGGTAAGGCCGATATCCCATTCATCTTTTGAGAAGGTATCACTATATTTATTCAGTAATTGTGTTACCGCGTTCTTCTCAACTTTGCTTTTACCGTGTGTCGATTTTTCAAAAAGATTTTTCAAATGATCTGGAATAGAACAAAAGTTAATATCGGACACACCCACAGTATTAACCTTAACTCCCACCCCTGAAGTTCCTATACGCTTAATCCTACATAGATTCTCATCTTCTACTTCATTCTCTTTGTCGGCTAGAACACTCAAGATCCTCTCTATTTGTTCTGCCTTCCCGACTTGCGCATTTTGATATAACTTGACATCTGAGCACCCTAACTTTACATGTTGGACCCTTGTTGATGTCCACTAGTGTTGATGCCATTACTAGCTGATATTCCTCCTTAAAAACAAAAATAATATCAAACAGGGAATGCCATTGTCATTTGGTTGTCATTTGTTGTCATTTGGTTCTACAAGGTACTCTGCACATTTATTATAATCATCATATTCCTCCCTCTCTATATACACATCCTAAATTGCCTCAGCCCTACCTGGGATACAGACATCATCTGCAATTGTCACTCTTCTTGACCTACTCCTTTTCCCGACTTGGAAACATGGAATCTCTATTCCATCCAAAGCTATTATACCCTTGCTCAACAACAGATCGGCTGGCCCCTTTTCACTGTTCATCAATATATCAAAACCTAATAGGGCGTCATCCTCAATATCACCAACCACTACCTCATGCACTATTTCATGACCCATGGTGATACAGAACTCCGCTTTGCCTAATTCCCTAATAGGCAAACCATTTGGACCACGAAGACTGCTAGACTTCCTTAATTTTGGCCTCTGACTTTCTTCTATCTTCTCAAAGATTCTGGAGGACAACACAGTCCTAGCCGCGCCTGTATCTGCTGTGAACAATAACTTCACTTCCTCTACTGTACCCTTGATATATACTCCATCACAGAGCCCTTTGCCCTTTATCTCGTCACCTTCTATTTGCTCTATGTGGCCCTTATTTTCTAATTGGACCGCCTCCCGACCACTGGGGTGGGTCCTTGGTAGTTAAAATTCTGGTTCCCTGAAGCTACGTTTACTCCACTTTGCCTGTTTGGAACTCTGTCTGGCCAAATTCTCTTCCTGTTTGCTGCTCCCCGTTTATTACAGTCTCTAGCATAGTGACCTGTGCTATGGCAGCTGAAGCACTCAATCTGCCTTTTATGTTGCATTGTCGCCCGAGGATTCTTTGCATGTATGGCCTTGTTTGCTTCTTCTAGTTTATCAAGCCTCTCCATAATTTTAACAAGCACATCATTCTCCTTATTAATCACGTCTGTTCTGCTCTCTGTTGATGGAAAGGTCGCTGCTGTTGCTTGATTTGGGGCCCCGAAGGCACTGTCTACATTTGAGTTTGCTTCAGTATTTTCTCGCGACTGAGTTGCTCTTCTTGCTGCCCTATATTTCCTCTCCATCGCGCCACTATTGCGTGTCTGTATGAAATTTACAACATGATAGACAGCTTCATCTATTGTTTCCGGTTCTTTATGAAATTCTATCTAGAACCTTATTTCATCATCCCTTAGCCCATCTAAAAATCTTCTAACTAAGTCTTCCTCCCTGGTCTTCCTATCACGATACCCATGTGCTTTATCATAAAGCATCTAAAGATCGGCAGCATAGTCCTCTGCTGTTTCTCCGATTTTCTGACTACGACGGCTGAACTTTGCTGCATATGCCCTACTAGTCTCTATAACCCTGAAGCGATTATGCATCTCCCTGACTAACTCTTGATAGTTTCGTAAAGTTGCCCTTGGCAGCTGCCCATAAAGAAATTGTGCTGCTTGACCTTCTATGCGAGGCAAAAGCTGATCTAATCTATCTTCATCATTCCAGCCGTATCTTTCTGCTATCGCCTCAAACCTGGCTATCCAAACTGACCACTCTTCCTTTCCTGTAAACGCTGGAATCTTAATATTATCTGTAGCTCTTGCACGCACACCGCACACTCTACCAGGATCCGCCTGTCGGAGCATACCACTCGGCTGATTTCTATATCCATCTCCCATGTATTGTCTTTCATGTCTTACTGGAAGTGGAGGGGCGACTGAATTATAGTTTGCATTGTACTGTAGTCCCCTTGCCAATACTTCATCTCTATGCCCATATCCAATGTTATTAGCAATATGAAACTGCTGTTCTCTGTTCGGATGAGGATCAAACCCACCATTGTGGCCATTAATAATGTGGTCCCCTGATGAGCTGCCTGCTGGCACTGGATCAATGTGGCTAGTGTTTTGTGGCAGAGCCTGTTTCAGTACCTTAAGCTCTAAGACTACTTCTTTCAGAACCCCCGTAATATTATTCAAGAGATTTGACTGATTATCAGTGTCAGGACCTTGATTGTGAAAAGAAGTGTTGACTGCGGTATCAGCATGTTGAGGTATACCGTCTGACCTAGACCTAAGGCCATATAGAGATAGTATTGATGACTGAGACAAGTTATCATCTATCAAGCTTTGCAAACTGCACGTCCTTGACAATACCTCCTGATCTTCACATATAGGGTCCTCGCGCCTAAAAAGCACCTCACAGTCACTCCCAGCTGGTGTATGGTTTTCCATGTTTCTGATGTGCTACAGAACTAGCGTTTAGGATTCGAATCACTGGATCCTCCTTGGTATTCAGAGGATCCCACCGCTGCCACCAAAAGTATGTTGCGAGCTGGTAGTGTCAATTGTAAATATCGGTAGCGTTAATCAATATAAGATTCACCCGACCCCACAACACTATACTTCAAATACTTTGTATTGTGTGGAGGAGACAGGATATCTCAATCTGCAGAGACTAAATCTGCAGATGTAGCACTCCAATCTAGGTAAACTGGGTCTGCACCGTACAAAACCTGGCCCTTTAAGTCTGTATTGTAGACTATGACTGCAGTGTCTCTAAAGGTAAGTCTATACTGCTGAGTGGTGTAGATACCGTGGTCTAACGTAGACTGTAGATGTAGAACTAACTAATTAACAATGCAGACAATGACATGACGCAAGTTGCCTTGCAATGTAGACTGTTAATGTGATGCAGACTCTAGGACTGAGGGTAGACTATGATTGCAGTGTAGATCTATCGTTTCAATAGTACTGGTCTCATCCGCTGCTCAGATAGGATTTTAATTAAATAAAGGACTGGTCTCCAGAGGGCATATAACGTTGAACACTAAGTTTAGCAAAGGGAAGAGGAAAACAAAACTAAATAAGAGTATTATTTGTTTATTCCCCTGCAGGGATTATAAATATCAACAAGTATGACTAGAATTTAAATATTGCCAACAATAAATAAATACAATGTTTTACACAAGACCAAAGTGACGATCCGCATAAAAATACGCGTACAAGAAACTGGTACGGTTACAAAACCACGATAAACTTCGAGGATTCTGTCAACGATACAGGACCAAAGCTATTAATAAAGTAATTCACAAAGTTCTGCTTTAATAATGCTGCATAGCTCTTACTTGAAAATTCTAATAAATATCTATTTGTTTAAATAAATATCAAAAATGATATTTAGAAAGATTTCAGTAACTCAAAAATAGACTGACTGTGTTTGATAAAAGTGGACTCCGACTTTGAAGTCTATAAGACAATTTCAAAGAAAAATAACGGGGATTTGCCCTTTAAGTGTTTAAAAGTTTGGAGACCCCGAATAACGGGAGAGCAAGTATTTATACCACTGGTAAAATGCACAAAAATACTTAGTGTACCCTACGAGTTAATGCGGGTACGCAAATACGTTCAGTGTGCACCAAAACAAAAGCGTACATGACATGAATGCCATTGGCTAAAAATGCGCACAAATAAACTTTGTGCACTGGCAACCAGAATTCAAGGTCGGAAGCTGTAATTACTTACTAAACTCAATAAAGTTAGAATAATTAAAGTAAATAGCTGGTATTCAAAGTTATCTAAATAATTCTTACAGAAAAACTCCTTTTTATGCCTCTGTTTACATTCATTTTGGCAAAGAAACAGGAAACAGGTGCCTTCTATTGTTGCTAAGGAGAAATCTACCTCAACACCGCTCTTCAAAAATGGCGGACGTAAACAGGGAAGCATTATTTTCCAAAGCGTTTTGTTACTGTAGAATGCCAAAGAGATTTATACCTGTCAATCATTCCGCGTAAGAATATATGTTGCTGTATGAAATCAGATAAAAGGTTTAAAAGCTTGATTTTTATTCTATGAGATGACAATTAAATAATAGAAATACAAGAGGCAGTCAAACTAATGGAAAGCTGGTGTTTGTAAACTTTTAATGCATTGATATGGGGATTATTTTAATAGTGGATAAAAGCACTACTGCGGTAACCGTTACGTGACTAGTTGTACGGTCTTTTTTATAACTTTCTATCTTTTTAAGTTATTATTGATTGAACTTCTGTACCAAATCTCTTAAATCTCTTTGGGTGTCTTCATGTATGTTTAACTATTAGAATGAATGGAAAAATTGTTGCGAATTCCATCAAATTTCAATATCGTACAAAATAACCAAACCTCTTTTGGAATCTTTACAGAAAACTTTTATCTCTTCTATGAGTCTTTACAAAGCTCTTTTGTAACTCTGTGTTTTTCTGATGAGTAACGCTATTCACGATATGCACATTTAACTTTTTGCTTTTACATACACGTACAGCTCCTTTTTATGCCTCCGCACCGTCTGTCTATCCGAGCGTCCGGCCTTACATTTTTCGTGTCTGGGCTGTAACTTTTGACATGCATTAAAGAATGTTAAAATAACTTGGCACAAACATGTTCAGCACATCAAGACGGCGTGTCGTGTGCAATACCCATGTCCCCTTCCCAAAGGCCAATACAAGGTCACACTAAGAGTTGGAAAACAGTAGAATCCTGTACATATGTACACATTGTAACTTTGTCATGCATTGGTTGATTTTAAAGTAACTTGGCACAAATGTTCAGCACATCAAGACGATGTGCTGTGTGCAAGACCCACGTCCCTACCTTAAAGGTCAAGGTCACAGTTAGAGTTTAAAAGTAATGGAAAACTGTTTGAATGCTAACTCTTTAATGCATGGAAGGATTTTATAATTACGTGGCACAATTGTTGATGGACATGGAGAGGACGAGAGTGTGAGACACCTCGTCACTTATGAGGGACGCTCTTTGTTTAATCAAACCAAATTTCTATGATAAACAGTCGGTCCAAAACGTCTTCAGAGTAACATATCTCTTTTGGACTACTACAATAAACGATCAAATCTCGACGTCATGCTAAAGGTCCATATTTATAAGGACATGACTAAACTTTTGAAATGTTTACAGGTAACAAAGATCTTTGCAGTCGTTACGGCAACGATTTTCTTTGGACTGTTAAAACAAATGGCTAAACTTATTTGGACTCTTTACAGAGTTACAAACCCCTTTGGACTCTATATACACTAAAAAACTGTTGGAATATTACAAAATACCAAATACAAACAAATGGCCAAATCTCTTTGGAATCCTATAAGTCCTTTATACAGTATCAAACTTCTTTGGACTAAGAATTAATTGCCAAATCTACAAATTTCCATTCTACAGGACCTGAACTCTTTGGAATCTTAACAGAGTTTTCATCCTTTGGAGTCTTCAAACAAAAAGCCAAATTTATATGGAATCATTAAACCCCCTATTTAGAAGGATAGTGGCAAACCTCTTTTTGAGGAATACGAAACCTCTTTTGGAATCTGTAAAAAGAACCAAACCCGTTTGAACTCTTAAAAGATTTTTGCAAAATGTCTACTGTTTGGACTCTATACATTTGGACTGAATTACAAATCTATTTAATCAAGTTTGCAATTACAGGACCAAACCTTTTTGGAATCTTTTGCAGAATACTAAACCTGTTTGAAATCCTGAAAAATTGCCCAACGTCTGAAATAATTAATTTCAAATTCCTTTGAAGTCTTTCTTCACAGAATAACAAGCCTCTTTCGATTTTATTGTCAAATCTCCTTGAAATCATGGTAAATTTTAATTCAAAACTACGACGAAACCTCTTTCGACTCGAAACAAATAACCAAACCGCTTTGTACTTTAAGAATAATTTGTAAAAGCCCTTTGGATATTTATCAAATTGGCATTCGGATTGACATAATTTATTACCAAATATCTTTTGATTCTTCAAATTTTCCATTTTTAATGATGGGACCAAACCTCATTGGAATCTTCACAGAGTAACAAAAAAACAAAAATAATATCAAACAGGGAAAGCCACGTACCAAAAACGCAGCCTCCCCAAAACGAGCCCCACAGCACCCAGAAGTGCACACCACCAACACACACACACACACACACACACACACAACACACACATACACACAATCATGTACACACACACACGTACACTACCAACACACACTAGCATACAAAGCACGAGGACAAAACGAACAATTAAAGGAACACAGTGGGGCACCAAACCTCTTTAGACTGGTCATTAAGTAAAAATCCTATTTGGAAGGGTAGAACCATACCTCTTTGGAATATTAGCAGAGTACCAAACCTCTTTTGATTCTAACAATAAATGGACAAATCTATTTGGAATATTACCCCATTTATATTTGGATGACAGGGCCATTTCTCTTTGAAAGCTTATAAGCTTACTACTCGATCCCTTGACTTGGTAATGTATATTGTACTTACTTTGATATTTGATGATTAAAATATTGATTAAACTAAACCTCTTTGAAATCTTTACATATTACCAAAACTCTCTGGACTATTGCAAAAACAAATTGACAAATCCTATGTAATCTTACATTATGGATGATAGGACAAAACCTCTTGGAATCTTTACAGATACCAAACCTCTTTGGAATACTTACATATTACCAAACCTCTTTGGACCGGACTTATAATATATGGAAAATCTCTTTTGAATCATCCCAAATTCATATTATGGATAACAGGACCAAACCTCTTTGGAATACTTACAGATTACCAAACCTCTTTTGGAATACTTACTGAGTACCATACCTCTTTAGACTCTTATAATATATGAACAATTCTGTAATTGAATCTACCTAAATTCATAATATGGATAACAGGACCAAACCTCTTTGGAAAAAATACAGATTACCAAACCTCTTTGGAATACTTACAGAGTACCAAATCTCTTTGGACTCTTATAATATGTGAACAAATCTGTATTTACATCTTCCCAAATTCATAATATGGATAACAGGACCAAACCTCTTTTGAAAAGTTACAGATTACCAAACCTCTTTGGAATACTTGCATATTACCAAACCTCTTTGGACTCTTATAATATATTGAAGAATCTCTTTGGAATCTCCAAAATTCATAATATGGATGACAGGACCAAACCTCTTTTGAAACGTTACACAGTACCAAATCTCTTTAGAATACTAGGAAAAGTTTGAGATTAACAAACCTCTTTGGACTCTTAAAATATATTGAAAAATCTTTCCCCCCCCCCCCCCCCCCCCCCCCCCCCCCCCCCCCCCCCCCCCCCCCCCCCCCCCCCCCCCTTGGAATCTTCCAAAATTCATGTTATGGATGACAGGACCAAAAATACAGATTACCAAACCTCTTTGGAAAAGTAACAGATTACCGAACTTCTTTGGACTCTTATAATATATGGAAAATCTCTTTTTGAATCATCCCAATTCATAATATGGATAACAGGACCAAACCTCTTTGGAAAAGTTGAAAATTACCAAACCTCTTTGGAATACTTTCATATTACCAAACCTCTTTGGAGTCTTATAGTTTATTGAAAAATCTCTTTGGAATCTTCCAAAATTCATGTTTTGGATGACATGACCAAACCTCTTTTGGAAAATAAATGATTACCAAACCTCTTTTGGACTATTATAATATATGGATAAATCTCTTTTGGAATAATCCCAAATTCATATTAAGGATGACAGGACCAAACTTCTTTTGGTATACTTACGATTACCAAGCCTCTTTTGAAATACTTACTGAGTACCATACCTCTTTGGAGTCTTATATAATATGAACAATTCTGTATTGAATCTACCGAAATTCATATTATGGATAACAGGACCAAACCTCTTTGGAAAAGTTACAGATAACAAAACCTCTTTTGGAATACTCACATATTACCAAACCTCTTTGGATTCTTATAGTATATTGAAAAATCTCTTTTGGAATCTTCTTTATATTCATGTTATGGATGACAGGACCAGACCTCTTTGGGAAAGTTAATGGATACCAAACCTCTTTGGACTCTTGTAATATATTGAAAAATCTCTTTGGAATCATCCCAGATTCACATTAAGGATGAAGGACCAAACCTCTTTTTGAAAAGTTACAGATTACCAAACCTCTTTTGGAATACTTACATATAACCAAACCTCTTTGGACTCTTAAAATATATTGAAAAATCTGTTTGGAATCTTCCCAAATTCATATTATGGATAACGGACCAAACCTCTTTGGAAAAGTTGAAAATTACCAAACCTCTTTTGGAATACTTACAGAGTACCAAATCTCTTTTGGACTCTTATAATATAGTGAAAAATCTCTTTGGAATCTTCCAAAATTCATGTTATGGATGACAGGACCAAACCTCTTTTGGAAAAGTTACAGAGTACCAAACCTCTTTGGACTCTTATAATATATGGAAAATCTCTTTTGAATCTTCCAAAATTCATGTTATGGGTGACAGGACCAAATCTCTTTTGGAAAAGTTACAGATTACCAAACCTCTTTAGACTCTTATAATATATAGACAAATCTCTTTTTAATCTTCCAAAATCCATATTATGGATGACTGTATTTCAATGTCAACTGGTTTTGAACAATTATCAAAACCTGTTTTGCAAACTTATATTTTTTCTGCAATAATTCATACATATAAAGTTATTTTATTAAAAAAACAATTCCAAATATGTACAAGAGAGCAACAAATATATAAAATCTTCATAGTGGAAAAGGTTACAAAATCATTAACAAAAACATGCCAACAGGTGCAACAGATAATCTAATGACATAGCTCTTTATAAGAGTTTTTCTTATATCATAATCACAAATCAGAGCTGTCAATAAGACAGCATGTTCGACTTTACACAGTACTTGCCAATAAAAACCAATGAACTTTTTATCGTAAATAGCACAAACAAAAATACATTGACAGTCTGAGTATAAACTGGAAAACTGTAGTCATAAAAAAGTCTTAAGTTATCTACATTATTGTAAAGTAGCTTACTCTTTTGATACCTCTGACACACTTAAGTGTCAAATATTTCATTTAAGCCACTGGTTATTGGAGTTTCTCTGGCAGTAAGCTCCCTTGATAATGGGCGGGGCTAAACGTCGAACTATTTTTGCCAGACCTCTTTGGATTGTAAGATCTAAAACGCTTTGGAAAATAGTGCTTCCGACGTAAACAAGGAAGTGTTGCATAAAATACATTCCAACTGTAATTTCAACAAAAATACGAATGACATGCAGCCATATACCTTCTGATGTGAAGTATTTACCTGAGCTACTATGAAAACAACTAAAGTTTCATGTATTGCCTCTTTCATTATGCAAAAATCGGTCTGCAAACAGGCAAAATATTCATGTCAATATACATGCACAATTACATGCTAAATACAATAAGGGTAAATAAAACGCACAGTGCCATTCTGACATGAGATTCAGTTTACTGACTAACCATACCAATGTTGCTGAGAGACTCATGTCTAACTCAAAATATGGAGCACTACAGTATAAATTATGTTTTAGTTTCTTTATTCCACTGAATCTGTCACTCTGAGTCTTTTTTAGAAGAATATGTTTCAAAATGTATCCGTTCTTTATCATAATTCACTGATTTATAGTTCTCTTTACATGAATTATGAGTGTCTGTATACTACAATATTATGACATCCCGGCCAACAAACACAGTTTACATTAAAGGAAAAAATAAAAATTGAAAATAACCATGCACCCCACCCACTAAAGATAGTGCTCTACCTTAAACCATAACTCAAGCACGTGGGCTTCGAAATTTAGTGATGTGTTATAAACTGTTGATGTGTAAAATTGAAAGAACTGTTCAAGTATTTCTATGGTCGAGCATCTGGATGAGACATTGAACTAGTAAATAAGTGCCAGTTTGAATAATTTCATAATTTGACTTTGTCAGGAATCTTGCACAAAAAATGGATATGTAAGTAACCCAAGAACTGAAATGACATGTTTTAACAAATTTTGCAACAAAACACACTAAAACAGGTTCTAAAAGCTTAGATAACAGTAATTTGTTTGTGCATTATGTCAAAAGACCACTGGACTACATTTTAGTAATAGCATCATTTTTTCACTGGTGGCCATTTTGTTTTGGACAAGTTACCTTAATGAAAAAGCTGAAGTAGGTCGTAAACAGCAAATTATGATAACACGCTGAGGATATCTTGGTGTTTATCAACATAATTGTCTTTATCACACATTCCGTATACAATAAACCATTTTTAAAAATCGTCCCAAACATCACTATCAACTTCCGACAGTTCCTTGGAGTTCTCTTTTTGGTCAAAGAACGGAACGGATACATCATACCCGCATATGAATAACTGTAGCAATCTAAATTCTGACTTACACAAATAACAATTTTTACGAAGGTTACAGTTGGGTATTTTTACCAAACAGTAGCTTATAGGTCTTAAAATAATGGTAGGATTGTGTGTTTCGGAATAGTGTTCGATGCTGATTCCGCAATAAGTGACAACCGAAAAAGTATTGCTCAGCGTCTTCTATCACAAACTAAAAGCCATAGAAAATGTGTTGTATACAAGATGAAATTCATTGTATTAAAATTTCCAGGATTTCTGGACACGCCGTTATATTGTAAATGCAAATGTTCGTCTGCTGATAATGGTGAGTCTTCACGTGCGCAAGAGTACTGAACTTGTATTTTTGTTGTTTGGCAGAAATAAAGAAGGCTTTTGACGTCTTCGATATTGAGTGCGAGGAGCAAAT
>JAFMSR010000001.1:65705669-65830556 GCA_022818135.1 Saxidomus purpurata | reverse complement strand
AATGACATTACTGCCATCTAATAGACAGATGGGAACAAGTCATTCTATCCAGGTTTAGTACAGGACACAACAGGCTCTATGCTCATGGAAGTTGTCTTCATCACCGAAATGTTTGTGTCGTCTTTCAGAGTAAACAGCAGAGACTATATAAATTCTACACAATTATTAGTCAGTTGAATCATCAAATGTGGTCCCTTAAAAAAATTTGGTCTGATATCCTAGCACTCGATCTAGACTCTCTCAAAAGTAACAGTCTGATCAACGTTCATGCTGATTTGGAACAAAATATGGTCTTTAAAGAGTAAACAAGGTGTTCTATTATTTAAACTGGTGCTTTAATTCTTGACGCCATCTACCCTTGTTCAGCAAGTCAAATATTCTGAGCACCTTGAATGGTATTGGGACACAAGATGTAGCTTATGAAGTATTCTCAAATATGTTTCCATGATTTTACTGGGTGACCTAATTTTTAACCTCGCGTGATTTAGTTTCAAATCTGTCCTAAAATTCATTAGGACAACCATACTTTCATACTGATACAGAACAAAGCATGGTCTCTAGAGTGTTCACATTTGTTTTTATCATTAGGCCTGGTGGCTTAGTTTTTTGTCGTGCGTTACCCATTTCAAAAGTCGACCTAGATTTTATTTAGACAATGATTCTAAGTTTTGTGAAAATATTGTAAAAATTTGGCCTCTAGTGTGTACAGAACTTAACTGCAATTTCATTGAAAATAGAACATTCTAAGCAAGTTACATGACTCATTCAAAACTACATAGATTTTATTTTTGTGACTCTAGAAGACCAGATTTCGAACTTGAGTGCAATATTATTGAAAATAAAACGTTCTAAAAAAGTTTTATTGATGTCACATCAAAATATGGACAAGGATTTCCTAGGACTTGTTCTAGTAACCTAGTTTTTGAAACATATAAGCTCATTTCACACTTGACAGAGATTAAATTTAGAAAAAAACATTCTCAGCAATTTTTACGAAGATTTAGTAAAAATTCGGCCTCAGGTTTTCCATCTAAAGCTCGACATCGAATTCATCAAAACAAACATTCAGACTAATTCTAAGGATGGTTCCTATCTACAGTTGACCTTCAGAGTGTTCTCATGCTAAATGTGAGCAGTCATATGGACGGTAACAAATATTCACCATGAGCACTTTGTGTTTAGGTGATATAAATAAAGAAAAACAAAGCATCCTTTAAAGTGTTATAAAATTTAACTACATCATGCTTTAACAGTGACCGATGAAAAGCAATCACAGTTTTAATGATTTTGATGATAAGAGTAGGATGAGATTATAAAGATGTTGTTGTTGACGGTGATACTAATTGATGACATTTTTAATAATTAAGACAACAACAAAACCAATTTGTTTTAAAAGGATTAAGCACTAAGCAGTTGATCATTGTTTCAAACTATTTTAAGTGTATATAGAAATAGAAGCAGATAGGACCCGTCGGCATGGCCCTCTTCTGAAAACAATGCGGTATTGCTAGAATTAAATAAAAACTATAATACATATACAGTATTCACAGATATATCATATCAATTAATGTAGTCTACATAGTGCATGTGAGACAGTCATTTCGAAACTATAGAAGTTTGTGCTTTTCAACGTCAGTTTATACAGTTTTTTAACTCAAAATTTCATTTGAACATAGCACCCGACTCTTTTAAGAGAAAAGAATGTTGAGTTTTCTTCCAAGAGAATCATGATGCAAGTATGTTAGCTGCCTCTGAAAATGTAAAAGTAAAATACATGTATGATTAAAAATCTGCAGTTATAATTGAGACACCATCACATTTAAATTTGAAACTTACGATTTAGTGTAGACGACTGGACAATTTTTCGCGAGACGAAATTTTCGCTATTTGAAAAGCAGACAGATTTACTCGTGAATGTCACATTTGCGATAGAGGAACTATCTATTCATAAATCATTATGAACTGAATCTGTCGCGAAAGTTTTGAATTAATGGAATGGAAAATACGTGAAATGTAGTGAAAATTAAACTATCGCGAATATAACTCAAATTGTTTGATAGATTTCGTCTATCAAGCACTATTAGTCACAAAGAATACAGGGTAAATATTGTAGGCGAACATGAATAGTTTTACAGTAGTTACTGACCTTTAATACTTATAGACCCATTTCCGTCGTGATCTAACTGATCAAATAATTCATCACACTCTTTCTCTGTCAAAGACTCTCCAAGACTTGTAAGACATCTTTTCAACTCGTCTCTTTCCAAGGTTCCATTTTTATTACGGTCAAACTGACTGAAGAAAAAGAAAATAACGTCACCATACGACAACAAATGTCATATAATGTATTTTCTCTCAGGTTCCGTTTTCTGTCAGGATTAGATATTTGAAAAAAATAATGCCGTTGATAATAAGTTATCGTTTAGAAATGTAAAACGTATCATTCATTATATCAATATATATATATATATATATATATATATATATATATATATATATATATATATATATATATATATATAAGTATTCTTATGTAGAAATTGTAAAGAAGACTGTAAACAATATATACATAGTCCGTCTGTTTTGTTGTATACGTACCGAAATGCTTCCACAAGGTCAAATTCAGTGTTAAGGTGAGTCAGTATTTCTTCTTTCAAGATCTGTTCAAATAGCTCGTATGTGACGTTTTCTTGAAAAGAAAAAAAAGTAACATAACTGTAATAATTCCATGCAGTGCGATTGGTCTATCGTTAGCCATCTTTTGGCATTGATGTTCTTGTTATCAAAAATACTTGACTTATAGGGAAGAATTCTTTGCTGCAAGAATTGTATTAAGAGTGCAACCTAAACCTATAAAACTGTCAACTTTAGCTGGAAAATAGTACTATACATTTGGTAAATTTACTAATATTTAGTAAAACTGTCAAATTTCATTTCGGGTTGATGTTGTGCAAATCGCACCAGAGGAAACAATGTATGAATACATTTCACATATTTATACAATGTACATATTAATTATGACATCATAACTCAGCGTCTGAAACTGTGTTTGAATGAATAAACAAGTTTTACATTTCGGGAATATAACAGTTTGTTACTTAAGTCGTAGGTATGTATAGACTGAATATTTATAGGTGGCTCATCTACGAGTGGTATCTGCAGTACCTGAACCCACTTCTTTTGTTATCAGGCAATAGACAACCGACTCAAAACATACGACCCCACAGAGTACCGACTGCTAAATGGCATTTTATTGTAAGGGGAAGGGGTTGATTAATATATTATGAATAATTACCTTCTTATGGGATCATGCAGCCTTTGGGGTTTGGCCTAAATATAGTCCACGATCATTCATACACAATTCATATGCAAATGTAATTCGGTGATATTCATATAATGTTACAAAGCAGATCAATAAAGATTCATCAGATAAACGTATATCTGCAAAACCTGTCATAATGAAACCATAATCTTCACCATTTTGATTATTTGAAATTACATGTAATATTTTGACTAATTGTAATAAAATTTCATTCTACAAACTATACATTGCAAGGGGAAGTAACAGCTGCGGAGAAATAGAAAAATTCCTACAAGAGCTACTTCATCTTTTCAGAAAGAACATTAGCTCACTCAGTCAAATATTTGAGTTGGATGAAAGGAAGGAAGTAGGGTTGTGAGCAGAAACAAATGCAAATACAGCGTGAACAAGGGGGCCATGATGACCCTATATCGCTCACCCAAGGAAGTCATGTGTTGCTAAAAGGCGTCATTAGTTGTAAAGGAATTAATTGGTTGTTAGAGAAAATCACTGCTAAAGAAGTTAATAGTCGCTAAAGGTCACAGGGAAGTCAATGGTTGCTAAGGAGCAAGAGCATGCTTAAAGTTGTAAAGGAAGTCACTGGTTGTTATGGGAACTAACCGGCTACAAGGAGATTAAGTTGTTGCTAAGAAAGCCAATGATTGCTAAGGAAGTCACTTGTTCCTAGAGGTAGTCTATGGTAGCTAAGGAACTCACTGGTTGCCAGGGGAGTTCATAGGTGGTAAGGGGACAAAGTTTTTCCCAAGGCAGTCAATGATTGTTAAGGAAGTCACTTGTTCCAAAGGGAAGTCACTAGTTGCTAAGGAAGTCACTGATTGCTAGGGGAAGTCGCTGTTTGCTAAGGAAGTCATTGGCTGTTAACGAAGGCAATGTCTGCTAGGAAAGTAAGAGGTTGCTAATAAAGTCGCTGGTCACTAGTCCAAGTTAGTTGTTACTAAGGTCAGTGGTTGCTAAGGCAGTCAGTGATTGCTATGTAAATCACTGGTTGCAGTAAGTACTCATTGCAATCTGCGATTTTGCTATAACTCCAAATACAGACAAGGAACCCCAGAGCGCAATCAGTTGAGACCCTACGGGCATGATTTGAACAAACTTGGTAGATCTTCAATAGACAATGCTTCATGCCAAATATCTAAGGACTAGGCGTTGTTGTTTTGGAGAAGAAGATATTCAAAGGTTTTCCTATATAAGTCTATGTAATACAAGTGACCCCCTGGGCGAGGCAACAAGAGTTCTGCATGAAATGGAATTCTTTGAACAGCTTTGGTAGAGGACTACCAAGGGAACACAACTGCCAAGTTTCATCAACTCATGTCTCAAGTGTTTTAAGAGGATATGTCGTTTGAAGCAATTTGTTGACGACTCAGGATGCATGGCGCACGATACACGACGAAGACGGACACAGTGTGATCCTCAAAGTTCAGCTTGAGCATGTTGTGCTCAGATCAACTAAAATAGTTCTATTATGTATAAAATTTTGGACGAATGTTTTAAACTTGTGTATCATAATTGATTACTTTGGTACTGAGGCAGTTATTTTATTGATGCATTAGTTCATTTGTTTTTACATGGCTACTTTGATACGATATGCATACTTTTTATTTCACTGTATAACTCTGACCTACAATAAAATTCCTATATGCCTGTATAGTAATACAGTTTTGTTTAAAGAAACAAATGTCAAAACTCTCGTTTACTGTTTCCTTTTGAGCCAGGTCCAACTTTATGCCTCCTCATTATTTTTTGCACCTCTCTGACTGTAGGATTCAAACCAAGGATCTGAAGACTTTTTCGGAGTTCTTTGGGCGACAACGCTCCCGATTTGTCAATGTCGAAATTTTCATACAGGTCTTTTATATCTGAAAAAGAGTACAATACATGAACATACAAACATTGTCATACGAAACACGCATAGATCGCACTAATATGACTTAGGTCGTTAGCCCCTGTTCCAATGTTCCAACAATATATCAGCTATACTTAACCTATCATTTCTGGGAAGGACCCGCAACCCCTTCCCCTCTCTCTGTCACATCGTCTGTTGGAAAGCGCTGTCAGAATCAGGCCTTGAGTCAGGCCAAGAGTCAGGTAGGAGATGTGCTGAACACCATATGGAACTGAAGGGAATAATAATTGAATTGTTTGAAAAGATACGACTGATGCGAGTGTTTGGGGGTAACCTTGGTAGTCAAAATGAAAAATCAGACTACGAGTGGTACATGGCAAGTGCAATGGAGAACCTGTTCTCCCCCACACCAACACAGGAAAAGAAGGGAACTATTGCGCGCCATGATAATAAAAATATACGGAAGCCCTGGAGGGACATTTTTTGTTAGCACTTGTAACTTGTTTGTTATTTATTATTAGTTATTACTTATTTGTTATTAGTTAATTGTTATTAGTTATCAGTTGTGAGTTATTGCATTCTTAAGTTATTTTAAATTGAACTTAGTTTATGTTTAGATATTAGTATGTAAATGTGCATTATAATGCATGTAACTAAAACAAATATTCATGTATGTATGCGTAATCATACATGTACGTAGTATTATAGACCTATATGGGAGTTTTTTTTATTACTTATTTGTTTAACAGTTATTAGTTTATCATTCATGCATGAGTATTATTATTTCTTACTTGTTATTTCTTACTTGTTATTTCTTATTTGTCATTTCTTACTTGTTATTTCTTACTTGTTATTTTTAATTTGATATTTCTTACTTGTTATTTGTTATTTGTTTTTTTCTTATATGTTACCAAGAAAGACGTACAACTAAACCAAACAGTTCTATATACTGTAGTTACATCTGTCTTCATTACAAATGTGAAATAAATAAGAAATAATAACACTAATGATTTAGTAATAAAACTACAGTTTAAATGATAAAAATAACTAATTAGAAATAATGTGCATACATTCATGTAATACTACGTACAGGTACAATAACACATGAATAAAAACATGTACATTTGTTTTAGTTTGTACATGCACTATGGTGCACATTTTACAAACAAAACTAGCTAAACATATTTTAACTGTAACTGGCTTGAAAATGCAATAATTCATAAAAATATCAAATTGAGTTTTGTTATTAAAGTCATGCTGCACTTCTAACATTTGAAATGGGATTTTGTTACATTCATTTCTCTATGTCGAATGTCTATCTTGTTATAGTGGGCCGTGAATGTAAATGTGTGTGCGTGCGTGTGTACGCCTACGTGTATGACTGTGTGTTTGATGAGCCTGAACATTTTTGATTGCACTTGCCCCTTTATTGCCTTTTCTGCTGTTAACAAATGATGCCCTTGATGGACATTTTTAGTTACTTCTTATTGCTTAAGTAATAACAAATAAGTAATTAGAAATAAGTAATAAGAAGTAACTAAAAATGTCCCTCCAGGGCGTCCGTAAAAACAGGTACATTTATAATTGACAATATGTAATGAGATTCAATAGGAATTAACAGGAAAGATAACTCTAGATATATATTAGGTAGATAACATGCATAAAAAACTTACATTCCTTTTGTTGCTCTGTAAGTTCCCCTGATGGCATTTCAAATTCCTCCAAATCCTCATCCTCATCCGGGTTATACATACCAGCGAAGTCCTCGTCCATTGCCTGAAATTATTAGACTACGTCAAATAAATTATACACACATTGACTGTTTCTTTCCTACCTGTCATTAATATTTTAATCGTTCGTTTAATCCGAACGTTTTCACAGACTGCCAAATCAAACAAAAGTAAACATGGCTCTTAAAAAGAACTGACCACTTGTGTATACTTTCGTAGTTTACAATCACTTCATACAACAATATGTCCTTAAAAGTATGACAGCGAAAACAGCATGGTGTACTATATTTGAGTATGTCCAATAGTTTTTGTCTGTAAATCGCTTACAATCATTCTTTTAAGAAAAATAGAATGAAAGAAAACTGTCGGTTCCTATAATTAACTTATTTGATTTATTACTTTCAAATACATTTAACTTGTAGGTTATACAAATATGTTTTCATTAGAGAAATAGGGCCTCTTCAAAAGTTTCAAAAACTCACCAAAATAATATTTAAATAAAACTGAAAACATGTCAACGAAATATACATAGAGAAATGGAGTTAATAAAGACATTAATCTGTGCCGTAAGATTTTAAGACTTGATTAGGAAATTACAATGCCTGGTAATATTATATGCACATACTTGATCCGATTTCAGATGAAACATTATTGTTATACGGCTTATCGCTAATTAAAAATCTCCAAACAGCTTTGTCGCGTCCAAATTATCCAAGAAAAATTGCATATACACTTTAAATTCAAAATTATTGCCTGTCCAATATTAATTAAATCTTGAATTTATCGGTAGTTTCCATCGCGTACTTTAATGTTTTATAGTGGAGAACTGTCTGGTTCAATAAGGAAAATATTCGACTTTTAATCCTTAAATCGGATTTCGTTCACCAAAATAATTCTTTCATGTAAATAAATGCGCAATGAGCTGACATCAGTTTATCATTTATATCTTTCAAGTAGCCTTTTGACATGTACCGTAATAACATTTAAAAGGTTCTATTATGAATATTGCATATATTTGTAACGGATTCAAAACAACTTATCCAAATGTTATTTACAATGTCATAGTGCACCTATTCAGTTCGAATAAAATTATACGCTTGGGCTCTAATCAATTCAAATCCGTTAGAGAAATAATTACATATTTTGCAAAATATTGGCAAAAATATCGAAATATAATCAGCACCCATAGCATTCTATACTGAAATAAATTGTATATGTATTTAACTATACAGTCATAATATACGCTTTTCTATTAAGGGAGATAACAATTGCCTACATGATTTGGAAGCGCTTAGAGAGTTATCTTACCTCTAACTAAAAACTCTTGATGATCTATTGTAAACTCCGCCATTTTTAAGATAGTTGATTGTCCCCGGAATCACGGCTTGCAAACACTGTTTCCACTTTGTTTTGGAGTTGAGTTGAAAAAGTGCCAGTGATATATCCAAGTTGACGCCAAGAATCGGAACAGGCTGAAAAATGCAAACATTTTTTGCTCTCTGTAAGCTATTGAGTGATGATTATACCGTTCGAATATCCAGGTCGATTTTTGAATACATTTTTTTCTTTACTAGTTACAATAATAAAAAAAATATCAGGATGATTGAAAACGAAATTGACCCCGCCTGAATTTATGTAAAGTGGAGAGTAAACAGTTTACAATAAGAGGTGGCAATAGTGTTAAGGAGGTGACGCTAATAACTGGAGGCGGAGCAAATGCTCATATTAAAGTCCTAATTCCACTGTTTTAAGCCAGTTTATCTTCGGTCGTTTATAAGACAGCAAGAATTAAACTGTTGTTTTCTGTCAGAAACAGTAAAATATGTGCTGTAAATTAAATTGTTCATAGTTGCTCCCGAGTATACTTTCTATCCGTAAATGAAAAATATATTTTCGGGCGCCAGTAAAAAATGTCAAATGCAGCGAACATGTTTACGGTTTATAACGAAAGATGAAAGTGAAACTTCTTGTTATCTCAAAACCCAATCGGTTTCTTTCCTAGCAATAGTTTTGTTGTTTTTCTTTATTTCATTTTGCCCTTGATGCATTTTCATACTGAATTGTTAGAGAGTTCTTTTCTGCAAAGGAACTGAGAATCATCAATACATTGACTTATCTGTGCTTCTAAATGTTTATTTTTATGAGTAGCAAGTGTAACGCCCTGCATGTAAGAATTTGTCATATTTTACATATAATTGCCATAATGACTGGAACTAGACGAAACATGTAAACAAAGTATGAAGGTGAGTTGATTTAATACCTTCTTTGACAAACATAAGCCAAACGGACAATGTTGTTCCATTTAGCGACGATTATGTCTTACAGGTATCCACGTCTATTTCAGAGAAAAAGCTTTCCGTTTAAAAGCTCACATGTACGGCAGATTCAAAGCGAAAGTTGACATTTTCCAAATTTTCCAAATAGTAAAAAATATTCAAATTTTCCAAATAGTAAAAAATATCTTTGATGGCTACAATGTCAAACTAACCGAAAAAAAGTGTTCGAAATGTCATTTGATATAGTTACCTTTTTATAGTCCTATTCTTTAGATAAAGATTTTATGTTCGACACCACTACAAACCGCCTATTAATGATACGAACATGTGCTTATCAGTAAATAAAAGAGCAATTCTTATTGTCTTTGAAACGACCAACGGTGAAGTCAATGAGCACTGACTCGGTCTACTGTTCTTAGCGCCACTTCTGTAACACTGGCGCCATCTCTTATTGAAAAAAGGATGATTGTAAGGCAAATCACCGTCATAAACCAACTTATTTATTTGATAACTAAACAGTAAATATAGCTTCTCAACAAATCGGTTTTGTTTCTGTTAACTCTTCACTTGGCATGAATTCAGGTGGAATATTTGGTAAAATGTCACCTTTCGTTTTGAACTTGCCCGACATGTTCTCGAGTGGAGAAATACAGTAGACTCCGAAAATTCCGGATCTGTTGTGATCGCCTGTTGTCCGTCGTCTGCCTGTCGTTCGTCGTCTGTCCATACTTACTATGTGAACATCTGAAGTTCAATCATCATGGAAACTATTCAGATTATTTATCTTGATGATTTCTACGCCAAATTCGAAACTGGGTCACTTTGAGTCAAAATCTAGGTCACCAGGTCAAATATTAGAAGAAGAAAAAAACATTGTGAAACCTCTTTAGGCGTCCAATCATCATGCAAATCTGTCAGAGTGTTTGTCTTGGTGATCTCTAAAGAAAGCTCGAAACTGGGTCGCGTAGGGTCATCAAAAACCACTCTATAATCCACAAATTTATACCGAGTTATCTTGAAATTTAGTCAGAATGTATGATTTGATGAACTCTATGTCAAGTTTGAAACTGGTCACGGGTGCTAAAAAACCTAGGTCACAGGGACAAAGAACAGGCAAAACCCTGTGAACACTCTACAGGATACATTTTATACTCAATCATCCTGAAAATCTATCAGATAATTTGTCTTCACATGTTTTTAACTGGGTCACGTGGGGTTAAAAACTATTTCACCGGGTCAAATCATAGAAAATACCTTGTGAACACTAGAACCAATATTTGAACAAGGCAATAACCTTGAACATTGGTCAAACTTTTGGTTTTGATAAACTCTAGGGCTATTTTAAACTAGGTCACACGGGGTCAAAATTTAGAACACCAGGCTAGACCATAGAAAAAAAACAAAAATAATATCAAACAGGGAATGCCACGTACCAAAAACGCAGCCTCCCCAAAACGAGCCCCACAGCACCCAGAAGTGCACACCACCAACATACACACACACACACACAAACGCACACGCACACGCACACACACACACACACACACACACACACACAAACATACACTACCAACACACACAAGCATACAAAGCAAACACACGAGGACAAAACGAACAATTAACGGAACACAGTGGGGCACCGCCTTGGAACGGTCAGTGGCAAAAACACCACTGGGGAGCTTAAACCGGTTTATGGTGCGCACCCAACCTCACTCTTACCCCCACCATGTTCCAAAGTCACAGGACAGTGTAAATAAAAGTAATCCCTGCTAGGTGAATCTCTAACACACGCAATGGAAACAAGAAACCTTGTGAACACATTTTAAACCCAATCATCATAAAAATTCGTCAGAATGTTTGTCTTGATCAAGTCAACTTTGAAACTATGTCGCGTGAGGTCAAACATTAGGTCACCATTTACGATGATCTTAACCTTTTGACATGTTTTTAAGTTACAGTCTTAAAATTTGGACCATGTGTCCGGTATCAGTCGAGCGATATACGCTTTGTTGTCTTACTAAAGTGATCAATTCAATTCAAGTTACTATAGGCTTTTGTCTTTTATGTTTCTTTTCGAACAAGATAGTTTCCTGTTGACTAAACAGTTGATGTAACAACGAGGTGGATAACCTTTGGTGGGATGATGTTATTTGGGCCTGACTGCTTCGCTCGTCACGTATCGCCTTGCTGTTAAGCAAGCGAAACGCGAAGTGAAGATGGCGATACGCGAAGTGACGATTGCGACACGCGAAGCGACGATGGCGGCGATGTGCGATATCCGAAGTCACGATGGTGATGTGCGGTACGTGAAGTCTCGATGAGCGGGATACCTTATGTTTTTCGATCGTGGCTTCGCGTTATCGCCCATTGAATTATCACAGAGAAGGTGATGGTCCTAACTAAACATCTTAGAGATAGGAGTATGCCTGTCTGTCTCCTTAAGTTCACTGAAAGGTCAATAATGCTTTAACTTTATCTGTCTTATCAATGCACAATTATCTCGAAGCAGTAGATCACTTACGTTGTCGCATTTATACATGTTTTAATAAGCATCCGAATTGTAATATATATAACATTCTTGCGAATTCTAGTTGGCCTAACCTTTTCAGTTGATTTTAAAGTTATTTCAGTTCTTCGATTTTTATAAGATTCAAGATACAAGATACAAGAATCTTTATTTAAAGTCGGTCATACATAAGTATACAACAATAGCTTGAACTATTTACTGAATAAAATAAAGACAAATTAACAAATGTAACGAAACAACCTGTTGTAAAAGAAATATGAAGCTTGAGCAATTATTTAGTATGTTTAGCAGCATAAAACATAAGATAATTGATCACATAATATAGGCAATATGCATAAGAATAGTTGGTCTAAGAAAAGCTCATAAGTGAGCAGTTACATAAAGATAAAAAAACCACATACGTTGAAAGCATACGACATAAAACACAGATACAAACTAAAACAAGAAAAACTGATATACTACGTATCACAGCGGGCCTAGAAACAAAGCTTTCATGTAATATTTTGAAATGGGAGATGCAAATTAACTTTACAGACTTTCTAACATTTATTTATAACAGAGACATAATCAATTTATAGTCTAGGTTCGTGTAAAACAAATACAAAGTAAATACTTGACTATCTTGTTTGTGCATTTACAATTTAGTAACTGTTTCTCATTTTCAGTGTATCATTTATGACTTAAAAAGAAACAAAAACATATTCATGAAGAAGCTTTCAATAATCTTTACGCTTTTTCCGTTTTTTTTTTCATCATGATTTATTAGATTGTCCATACGATCTCTGTTTTCATTCAGCGTTAATTAAAACAAAGTGAACGCAGCAATATTATAATATATTCTATGCTATGTTCCATTAAAGTGATTCTTGAATATAAAATACTTTTATACTGGCCGAACAATAAAACACTTTTCACTACTTATTAAACGTTTACATAAGCATATAAAGTAATTTGACGTTTACATGGATAAAAGACAGAAATATAAACTTTTTGACAATTTTAAAGCTGCACAATGAACAGTGGCTTTAACCCATTCTTCATCGTACCTTCGTAGGCGATTATCATTCATTTCATAACATGTTGTTTAAAGAACTATACACTACTTCACTTACATGTAACATTTTCCAACCATGTATTAAATATAGCGGGCCGCTTCTGCGGCCCGGATAAGTATCCCCATTTTTATGGGAAACTAAGAAACTAACACTAGTTTGACATTTAGTAAAATAGCTCAAAATTACAGCACAAACATCTAGATATGAACAAACAATACACTTTTTAGCAGATTGATAAGATAAAAAAAAATCTGCGGGGAAGCTGCTGATCCTGACCTGAGGCATAAAAACTGCCATAAGAAGAAAAAATACGAAACTGATAGCAATATGAGCACAAGAGTGCGTCCCCTAACAAAAACAACTAAAACACTTATCCCCTCAAATTAGATTTGTGAAGAACTGAACAGCAGCCTCCTCACAGCTTGTTTTCCCAAGGCTTTTAAAAAACAGAGCACATATATGAATATAATATCAGTGGACATATACAGCTGAAACTAAAACTAATGAAACTAAAAGTATCAGCAGAGCACATGCATAAAAGAGGGCACAAAAAGTTAAATCTTCAACTGAAGCAAAATAAGGTTTAAAAGCAGAAAAATGGTTACAAGTTACATATATACATACATATTACTAAAAACAGGCTCACTGACACATAGCACATCCACAGTTTGGACCGGACCAGGTCCGGATCAGCCTACCAAATTCCTTATAGCTGTTCCATACCTGTGCCGCCTCAAACCGGAATGTTCTCTTACCACATGCCTCTGTACGAACTCTTGGTAGCTCTATTGTAATTTGGTATCTAAAAGTGTAATTAGAGTTTTTAAAATTTACAAAATCTGTAATATATTCAGGTGATAAATTAAACAGGCATTTAAATGTTTCTTTTGCTATGATTGTTAGTAATTTCTCATAACTAACGCATTAATATAATTGAACGCTATTCTGAGACCCCTGTGTTGAAATTTTTCTAACCTGTCTGTACTACTTGTAGAGCAAAAGTGCCATACAATAGAACACTAATTAAAATTGGATCTTACAAAAGATTTAAAAATTAAAAGCATGCTATCAGTATTCAAAAAAAAACATTAATCTTAAAATTACATTTACCTGGTTTGCAGCTTTTTTACACATTCACGTAACCTGTTGATCAAAATTTAGCATAAAATCCATGTCAACACCTAACAATTTAACAGTAATTTCACAGGGTATAGTGGCATTATTATCAAGGTGAAACTCTTTTAATATGTCGTGTGTTCGTTTTCCCACAGCGTTTGCTTTAAACTTATCAGGGTTTGTTTGCATCAAGTTTTCATTGAACCAATTATTAGTATTTTGCTTTTACTTTCTATCGTATTTTTTAAAACGTTTAGATCTGGATTATTGAAAGAAAGAGTGTTATCATCGGCATAATTGTACAGTGTTGACTTTTTGATAAAATAGAAGATATCATTCATGAAAATGTTAAAAATAAGAGGCCCAAGTATGGAGCCCTATGGTACACCCTTCAAAGTTTCAAGCCATTCGCTGTGGTAATGGCCTAACTTGACCATATGCCTCCTACTTGTTAAATAATAATTAATAAGGGAACATGCATTACCAGACAGCCCATATGCACCCAGCTTGAGGACAACAAGGTCAGGAGGCAAGCAGTCGAAGGCCTTGGATAGGTTCATAAATATTGCAGCCACATGTTCATTCCTATCCAAGGCCATCTTACAGTCTTCAGTCAGGCACAAAAGGGTAGTCTGGCAACCATATCAAGTCCTAAATGCTGCTAAAAAGCTATGGAAAACATTATTAAAATATGTGCTTAACTGGTCATTTCAAACTTTCTCAAATTTTTTGGACATAGTGTTTAAAATGCTTACAGGTCTTTAATTTTTCATAATAAAAGGATAATCTTTTTAGAAAACTAGAGTTACTTCATAGTGTTAATCAATTTTCACCACCAGTTGAAAAACGTAAAGTTGTTCACGTAGCAATGACAGCAAATATCACGAATACTATTTGAGATATGTAAACGGTACCGATTTTTCTGTGAGAGTCTTAAGAATATAACAAAGAAGTACCAACGGAACCGGGCTTGATGTAAAATTACCATTCTAACATGACTCACGATTTTGTCTCTATGTACAAAGAGTAGAAAAATTATGTTATATTATACCATAAACAGCGCAGGAATCAATATGCTGTCAACATGACGTCATATTGTGCCGCATGACGTTAAATAAATATCCGCGTAGAAAAAAACGCTTTGCATTTATTCACCTTTTGCAATATCTTGTCATATTATAATCGAAATAACACCCCTTTCAGCGTTGTTATTATCTAATAAACAATTCTCTGTCGTTCTGATGCGCAGTTATAAACAACTCAAGCCTCCGTGGTTAATTACTGCGAATCACAACTCCAAATCATTGTTTATGAGACGAGAACACCACTCAAACGGATGTTATTTCATAAATTAAATACAATACAGTCAGTATGTAATTGGTAATTTAACAGAACAGAACAGTCAGTATTTAATTGGTAATTTTACATCAAGACCGGTGTCATATTTTGTATCAATTAGAAAGGTATCATGGATTGTTGTTGAATTTCACAAAAGATGTAACAACAATTAAGGAAATCCTGTTTCCGTATGATGGCAATTAAACGCTTCCGTAGTGGAATGTATACACAGTCCTAGTTTAAACCAATCAAATTAGAGGGTGTGCTCGCGGTTACCAATCGTTTCACTATATTAACTTAACTTGTGCGCAAATGTTTACAATTAAAACACGTGGGATACAGGATTACAGCAAAGTTTGTAAGTTATTGTATATTTGCTTTTTTTAACTTAATAGTTATGAATGATTAAGTTAAACCATAATATACAGGATGTATGCCAAATATTTCAAATTTTCAATTGAAGTCACCATCTAAATCCAATGCAAACTTTGGTATATATTTCATCATCATGAAGTAAGGTATACTTGTAGGGTAAATACTCACTTACGGTATATACATTGTCAATAGATTTATAATTTCAGTGAGATTGAGACTTTTTAAGATTCTTGAAAAATGACAAGTAAAAAACAAAGATTGAAACTGACCAAACTAGAACTAATTATGTTCCATTTGGTTTATTTGAACAGTTGTGTCCAAGCACTGATTTGGTCTTTTGTTTATATTTAATGCAGTGTGACATTTTGTTTGTCATTTAGTCAGCTATCAACATGCAAAATAAAAAGAACTAGATCTACTGCACGTTCAATTGTTTGAGAACAATACACTGGACTAATATGTAGTCAATGACGTGTTACCGAAACTGAAATTGAGTAGTTTGTCCTTGGTGAAACTTCCTTTTCTTTGAAATCTTTAAACTTTTCCGATAAACTTACAAACTTATTGCATTAGCTATCGATTTTAATGACCTGACAAGATCACTGTGACACAGACAGTTGTGACTGTGTTTACATTTTCAAAATTATTGTTGAGAGTACATGATATTTAGATATGTGCATATGTGTGCCGGCACTATAAAAATAATAGACGAATAACGAATCCGACTTTATTTGAAATTTACTGGTACCGGAAAACCCAATACAGCGAATACATGTTGCGCGGAACCAGCACGGGGAATTAACTCTGACGCCATTAAATCGCTGGCCAAGTAATTTGAGATTCATGAATTTTGTGACATTTTGACAAAATTCTGATCGAATCTGCGGATTAAAAATATTGACACTAGCATGATTCTTGAGCATAATCATTGCCTTATTGATAGACACTAGTGGATATTCGAGGCTGTTTGGAATTATCGTGAAATTCAAGCAATAAATAAGGGAGATCTGGTAAATTCGTTGTTGTTGTTTCATAACTTGTATTATATATGCTTGATAGTCGGTCCGGGGTGTTTTATAAAAATGACTTTTCGGGGTCCAAACTTTATGTGACTGTGACAAGTATTGGAAAAGTTTTTTTCATTCGCCCACCTTTCTTTCGAAATGTGGTTATCTAAGTGCATACCACTCCCTTCTTTTTAATGTTAGTCTCAACCTCTGTTACAGATGCGGTTACATCATCCCGACTGCTTGTGTTTCCGAATTAGATATTGTGTTCAAACAAGCCAAAACTTTCTTAGAAAATAGGAGCAAGGGCAAACAAAGCCAGTATCAATAACTGTACACATACTAAAGTAGAACTCGGAGAACAATCGAGCACACGACATTGTGCTAGCAGGCGACAAACCACTATTGGAACACATCTGTATTTGTCCTTAACATTTTCGACCTTCAGATAACGGATTCTGGTGAAGGATTATTTGAAAAGTTGAAATTGCAGATACAAAATTTTCAATTTAATGGCAACACCGGTTATAATTGTTCACGGAGGCGCATGGGCTATTCCAGACAATCTCGTACAGCCGTCACGTGACGGAACTAAATGCGCTGCACGTGCAGGTTATGCCGTGTTAGCCAGAGGTGGATCAGCTTTGGATGCCGTAGAAGCTACTATCCATGTACTCGAAGACGACTCAACATTTGACGCCGGTACGTTTATATTTTCCTTTTCTTTACAAGGTTAAGTGTTTGCTTATTACAGTGTTACCCTTACTTCAGTGTCACCCCTTCCTTTCTGAGCACATTTACGTCCCGTACTGTATCCTTATATGCCATGCAGGCACCAGACAGGTAGGCATACGGTAACCATTATTTAACTAGCTCGCGACTCAATAAATGTCCATACTTTCGACCTCGCGCTTCGACGGCGGATTCCTGCACCAGTAGTCTAAACATGCTAAAGCAGACAGTATAAATATTACAAGTGCTCTTTTGTAGCATAAATTGATTTTCCGTCCATGAACTCCTGACTCTTGGCACTTATGACAATCCATATAAATAAAATTGGTATATAATAGCATAGTATTGCCCTTGAGTTTTCTTTTATGTAGAACATTTTCAAACATTTTAGGACGTAACATTTTACTGTTTTTACTTGCCCTGACATTGCACTATGACGAGAGATTGTAATAAATCTTTTATTTCAGTTCATATTTTTAATATTCCAAAATGGTAAAATTACATCATAAAGAAAGTTATGAACGTTAAGGAGTACGAGTAAATAGATCGTGTTAGGATGACAGTGAGCTATTATTGTTTCTTTGTACTCATACATGTGCAAAAGGAGATAAAAAAAAATTACGTAAACAGATAAGGTTTATTGGAAAAATCTATCGCCGGTATAAAGTTCATATTTGTGAAGCATTTTTTTCAAAATAAATTCAATATCATTGCATGCATAACTTCTGTTTTGGAATCAAACGTTTATTAAGTAATTACATATATGTCCTCAAACTATACGGCATATAATCATCATATAATCCCCATTGGTATAGCTGGTTCAAGTTATTTCTGGTATTGCCACATGCCTCTTATTTATTGGTCTCCTTCGGCCCCCTCCTATACCTTTTGTCAGGAAATCTTACATATCTTTCAAAATCCAGCTCTCTGCCTTTAGCCGATTTAATAGGTCATATGTATGAGTGTATGTTTTCAAAGGTGGAAAATGAAAGAAACAGTCCACGTTATTTTTTATCTACCCTTTATTAAAGTGTTGTCTTATACCGCAAATAATGAGTTTTAGAGGTCCAGTTTTGTTTATGTTCAAACTATTGTTTCTTCCTTGACCCGGTGTGGTTAACGTTGCATAAATAGATCCCGAGACAATAAGACAAGGGTCAGATAAGTTTAGCCCGATATTGATCGTGCATCCGCACATTGTACATGTATTATGACGACTTTGGCTTTAATTCCACATTTGAAAATATCACCAAAGGTTGACACTGAAAGATTCGGAAAAGAGATAAAAAAATATGACAGAGACAGACGTACGCACACATACAAACGTACCTACAAGTAGATTTGAAGATGCAGCATATATCATGTATATACACGCATACAATGGTGGCGCGTTTATGTCAATAAAATTACTGTTCTGCATCGACCATGCCGACGTTAAACTGTTACAATGTCACAGTATTATTTGACAAAAATGTAGAAGACAAAATCTGTCAATATTTCGCAGTTCCTCACACGTGAAATGTATCTCTGTTAAATCTTCATTCGGTTTAAAAGCTTAACAAATTTGATCAAAATGACTACACACTTGTCAAACATTGTGCTTATTTAGGTGTTTAAATTATGACTGTAAAATACATGAACAGGTATTTCTGCATTAAATGTGTTGCGCTTAAATGAAGCTACAAAAAAACTAATAAAACGCGAACTGTGCCATTATTTTAACTTTAACTGAACTTCTGTAGATAAATATAAAAAACAATGGTGTCTAATGAATGCCATTTGACATCTGTGACCCCGTGCACAAACAGTAGACCATTCAGAAAAAATCGATTCTGCCAGCACTTATACCTGACATTGAATCCTGTACATGTATTTATTCGAAGTGAAGGAACAATTTTACAATTTACCTATATTTACTTCAAATGGTCTTTCTCTTTGAAAAATACTAGTCTATAAGACTAAGAACTACATAAAGCGTAAAACGTCAATTTTGATTACAGGAACTGGTTCAGTGTTGACGGCGAATGGTGACGTAGAAATGGACGCTGTCATCATGGACGGCAAGACGTTAAAGTCAGGAGCCGTCGCTTGTGTCCAGAACATAAAAAATCCTATAACTCTAGCCAGAGAGGTTATGGAAAAGGTAAAAAAACGATTGGAAAGTGAAAACACACATAATTAATTCAATTAAATCATCAAATCACTGTTAGGAATACCTATTCTCCTGTGATATACAGATTATACGTAACAAAGGGTCCGTCCTGGCCTGGCTTGTGATAAAATACTAATTTTGTGATGATCACATATAAAGGAGGCGAATAAAGTTTAAGATTTTATTTCAAGTTTAACTTAACAAATACTATGTAGGACAAGTTGTTATGAAGTGCTATGCTTGAATATAGTATTTTGGTAGCGTTTAATATTAGATGTTACAGTTCTCTATATTTATTCCTACTGCAGTAATTGTTCGTTTTATTAGTAAACAGGTTCTTTATTTTACATAAAGTTCGTGAGATTGTTTAAAGACTCAAGTTTCAAAAGAGTCCACAAATATACACGTATGTATGTTGGAATGCACGATATTGGAAGCTGATACCAATATGTCGGTATTCGAAACAGGAGGGGTGCCCGGTAACCTGTTGCAGTGACCTGAATGTCTTTATTGTCATAGACTGACTGTGTGGTAACTTTCACTGTTAATATATGTCTGCTATTGGCTTAATCACGAGAAATACCATCCATTGGTATTGGTATTTGATACCATCTGTTTATATTATTGAACTGTTAATGTTTATAGAGATGGTATGCGCTCTTGGTATATACCGTCCATGGGTATTGGTATTTGATAGCATCTACTTATATAATACTAAAGTTAATGTTTATAGAGATGGTATGCGCTCTTGGTATATACCGTCCATGGGTATTGGTATTTGATGGCATCTACTTATATAATAATAAAGTTAATGTTTATAGAGATGGTATTCGCTCTAGGTATATACCATATAATATGGTATTCAGTAGGTGATGGTTGGCCACTTGGTTGGTATGTCCGACAACGATGCAAATATAAATCGTAGGTATACGTCAAAGAAATGGTATAGGATACCCCTTCCCTGAAGTTGGTAGCTAGCACCAATTGGTGATCAGGACATGGAACCAACTAAAGACTGGTATTCTGGAACTGGTATCTAACATCCAATATCAGGGACGCGATTGACGGTATCAGCAACGGAGATATACCAAATTGGTATTCTATGCCGATCGGACTTCAGTGGAAACTGCGCATGACAGAAGCTGGAGACGGAGGAGTGTTGCGGCGACTATACCATTTATTATGGTATTCTTAACCTGGCGGCGATTATACCAATTAATTATGGTATTCTAAACCTGTGCTTACCTCGTCGGTAGACGGATCAACCATACCAATGTGATGAGTTCTTAGATGTGGACGGTATGGGTGAGCACACAACACGAATATGACGTCATCGGAGTCTGGCGCTCTTATCGGAAGATTACCGCATGATAAAAATGGCTGAACATAGCTTCCGTTTCGAATGTTTAGAAGTTATTTACGTGATACTTGTAGTTAATAGGATAGTTAATATTGGACTTTTGCATGTAATAAAGTTAGAATTACGAGTTATTTATGATGGATTATCGATTGGTAAGTACTCTGTGAAATTGTAGAATATATTGTTGAATCAAGAATCAGTCGGTAAATTTTCTACTAGACTGTACATAGTCAGATAAGGGTTAGCATCAGTTCGTTACAGTACGATCAAATTCATTATAGATGATGTTAAGACAGCCACGAAACATTACCGTACAAAATTTGAAACATTTCGATTCATTCCGATTCAGATATATATCTGTTTGTCTCAGAGGACATGTAAACAATGATGCGAAGAAATGTTTGTATGTTCAGTTGCCTTCTATATTCTTTCTAATCGTTATCTCTTTCTGGGAGAATCAGAAATATAATCAGTCAATAACTAACGTACGATGCTTGATGAGAAAATCAATAAGCTAGTGTTTTAATTCTGAGGAGTGTTTGCCTAACAAGCTCAAGTTCATCTTTTCATTATAAAGAAAGAGGTACGAGCGCATTCCGGGCCTAATATGAAATATAAGTAGGTATGCGACAAGTATGCCTCATACGGTGATAATTTCGAACAGAAACCGCTCTACTACCTTATCAATAACCATCTGATTCAAAGCGGTCCGAAACTGGCCTGTAATAGGTATTCGGAAATATTCGCTCTCCATATTTCAGGTATAAGTATGCTAAATATGTGAGAACCCCCACCGTAGGGAACTTGCGGACCTACACTATAAATTTGATGGCTGATTGGCTGAAAAAAGTGGATGTGGGGAGAGAGAGTCTGAATATAAATAACATCTGAACTATTTGGTATTCGAAATACTTAAAAAGGGGAGGTTTCATTCAGCCCCCAATTAATGGCACATTAAGGTACTGGGTAACATACATAAATTTTGCTATTTTTCTGTGGGACTAGGATGATTTTGCAAAATGAAATGCATTTCAGCAGTCGGTGACAGTTTGGGTAGTCGCACTGGCCGAAAACCATACAATGCAAGTCTATCGAAATGTATTTAGGTATACTTATACCTAAATTAGGTTATGCAAGAGTGTATAGCCTTAAGAGTAATAGAAGCATTTATTAAGGATGGTGTGTCTGTATCATTCGCCTTAAAATCCTTGAAATGATGATCATCTGTGATTTTTCTACTTCTATTTCAGACTGACCACTGTTTACTTGTTGGACCAGGAGCAAATTTATTTGCAGAACAAGTAGGAATAAAAAGAGTGCCAACAGAATCTTTAGTTTCTGAAAGAGCTCTTAGAGAACTTCATTGTTACAAAGCGTATGGAAAAGCAGTAAACGATCTATTTAGGCAGCGGTAAATTTCGTTTTTGAACTGTATTGACTACTTGCATATCAATGTTTTGAACAGACCTGAAATGGCAGGCCATTGCGCTGAAAACAAATCAACCTCAGGGGACATATGAACAAATGTAGTTCTCTCAGTTATTTTGATTTCAAAAGTTACCAAAAATTACTGATAACAGTCCCAAAACTTCTTAGTGTGGCATAATTCCGATTTATTTTCGACAACAATTAAATGCCTGCTACATGTGCATCGTACTAAGCTGGTCGCGAAGTCAACTGTGTTCTATTCAGATTTAAAAGTCACTGTCAATAATTGAGGTCGAAAAAATAACTCATCAGCGGTCAAGCGACCTTGACAATCACCGGTTAACTTTATTATTTCAAGTTGTCTCCTTTTGTTGCCTTTCTTACCCTTAAGATTTGTGCAGTTATGCATAATTTCACTAAATTAATAGTCGAGTGTGCTTTAAATATTTAGTTAAACTTGTACGATCCAACACTACTTGTATTGCGCACAATTTTACAAAGGGATCAGTCACGTGCTCGTCTACTATATGTGGTAGTTCAGTGTGCATAACCCACGTGACTTGCGACGTCATTTTTAGCTACTGCGCCAAGTAAAAAAGCTCCCGACTCGGAGTTTCAAAAGGCTGTAAGTATTTCATTTTTAGGTCTGTTATTTTGAAATATAGCTTATTCTAAGCGGAAAACAGTCTTCTTTCCATAGATTATAATCTATCCTTCACCAGTTTAGTCGTTTGGTCCCCAAAATGAGGCAAATGGTCAAATTTGAGAAATCTTGGGAGCTAATGTGACAAGTGTTCACACATTTTGTAACCCAGCCCATTACTATGTACATAAACAATGTTTCTATCAGTGAACGAGAGTTCACGAGGATAATTAGCATCTGAAAAATGATTTAAAAAATGACTTAAATGCAAAAAAAACACTAAATATTTGTTCTTTTGAAAATGGGCTACGGTGCAAGCAAATTTAGTAAGTGCTAATGCGACAAGTCACTTTAGAAAGAGGAGAGACTACTTTAACTGCTATCAAAAAGTTTGTCTTTTATACGCATGCGTTTTTGTGTTTACTTTTCATGTTCATTTGCATGTATATTTACACGAAATTAGAAACAAATGAAAACAAAAATCTCAAATACTTTACACTATTTCACTGGTCTCAGATCATAGAAAACGTATGTACTTATTGCTTGTTACGGTCCGATGCAAACTGCAATTTTGATTTTACCGATGATGACTGGAATGTATAGCTTAAACGTTCAGGTTAAGTAATAATACTTGCAAATATTCAGTTTTATTTATGTTTTTGAAGTAATTAAATTTGAAATTTATTTTAAATTCAATATTACGTTAAAACCAAAATAACACAGATAGGTGTGATGCATTAGTTACGGATGGATGGCAGAGATGTAAATGTGCAGATTGGTGCATTCTTTTCCATGCATATCCGGGATGATATGGATAACCATTTCGTCTTCAATGTGGCAAATTTTTCCTTATGCAAATACAAGTGACTGTATCAATAACATCCTTGTACGCCCGTTTGAATTTTACCTGTTTTCACAAAAAGAAGATTAGATCATTTTAGTCAAATAGTTCTGACATGAACAAGCCTTGAAATCAGTGTTTATACATCCATGACTGTTCAAAACGGTTCAAGCATTGCTACCAAATATGATTATGTGAGAATTTTAACACACTAGCGGCTCCAGGCCCCCCCCCCCCTAAAATTCTCCAACCTAGTATAAATTTATATTTTCTGTTTCCGAAAACGGTGTCTTAAAAGTATCAAAAACACGTTTGAAATGCAGGAAACTGAACGAAATGGCACCCTCGAAAAAAAAAATGTTCGGGCGACACAAAAAGTTATAGTTATAGTTTTAAAAGGATAGATAACAACAATAAGTTTCAGAGTCTTCCGCATCTTATCGTGTGTTAGTTTATTTCATTTATCCACTCTTATATCTAGAATAGCATACAATATATGCCAAAACAAGTATATGCCACAGGCCGTAAATATCTAAATTAAAATATACAGTAAAGTTGTTGTACAAATAATGGGTGGAGAGCGATTTATATTACAGAAGTATGGAACGCC
Organism: Saxidomus purpurata; assembly: GCA_022818135.1. Lineage (NCBI taxonomy): Eukaryota > Metazoa > Mollusca > Bivalvia > Venerida > Veneridae > Saxidomus > Saxidomus purpurata. Next base: position 65,806,198 of record JAFMSR010000001.1, on the reverse strand, counting down.
GCAGCTGTCTTATTTTGATACATTACAACTTGTCTTGTTAACAGAGTGTATTGTCTTGTTTAAGTGGTTTTCTATCTTCTCAAATGGTAGTCATGTCTTGTTAATGAACCGTTACATCTTCTTAAGTGTTATGTTCTTGTCAACGTGCAATGTTATTATGTCAAACAGTCATGCTTTCTTCTTAAAGTGTTGTGTTATCTTGTCTTAGTGACGTGTTATTATGTCAAACAGTCATCTATCTTCTTAAAGTGGTGCGTTATCTTGTTAAAGATGACTTTTTAAAGAAAGTAATATATAGAACATACACAAATATGTCCAGGGCTCGAAGTGACTGATATATAGCTTAGTCTCCAGATCCGGGGCTTTGGGTGCGGACGAAGACCCGAGACACTTTCAAAAACTAAACAACTATAAATACGCTACATATCATAATTTTTTGTCTAACGGTCTTAAGTGTTGAAGTGCGTTTTTGGACCCGGAGAAGCTTCCTTCGTTCGTCACACTGAAGAGGAAATGTTAACACGTTTCAAATCGGAATTAGTTATATAAACTGCTAAAAACGCCGTTTGTACAAATTTCATTATGAAGAATGATTATATTTACTTTAAAAATACAGTTGAAAGAGTTTAAACGCATATATATCCCACAAAATTTTCTGCATAAATAATAAAAAAAACGCATTAATTATTTCAGTGTTTGTCATAACACATTGTAATAGCGACGCATAACGTCGTTGTCAATGGCGCGTTTTTAGCATTTGATCGTAACTTTAAAAAGTATTTTTTGGAAAAAGCCAACGTGAACACGTGCCTTTTTTATTCGATTATTTTTAAGAGCACAACCTGATGCACATAATATAAATCTATAAAAAAAAACCTTTGACCTCGCGGATAATGCGCTATATGTCAAAATCCGTAAATTTTGACGAAACAAATTCACTTCGTTTTTGGTTTCGGACTATTTGTTTTCGCAGAAATATTGGTTTTGTAATGCATGAGACACATTAAAATTGCTTCTACCAAATAAAGGTTGTTGTCAAAATAATGATAAAATTGAAATCGCCAAAATATTATTGAAATTATGATAGAAAAACGATCAATTTTCGTTAGAAAAACGGGTGCTCCCATATGAATGTTAAAGCTAAATAGAAAAACAGATTTTAATTCTTGAAAATATAGATGCAGATCTTTACCTGGGCAGAATTTCGTACTTTTCCATCTACTTTTTTAATTCTGGTCCTAAGGTCCGCAGTTATCTTAAACAATTCTGATATATATTTTTTTCTTTCAAAGTTCTGTCGTTTTTCAACATAAATTGTTTAATCTTTTGCACCGTACTCTAAAAGTGACTTGTCGCATTAGCCCTTACTAAATTTGCTTGCACCGTAGCCCATTTTCAAAAGAACAAATATTTAGCTTTCTTTGCATTTAAGTCATTTTTTAAATCATTTTTCAGATGCTAATCATCCTCGTGAACGCTCGTTCACTGATAGAAACATTATTTATGTACATATTTATGGGCTAGGTTACAAAAATGTGTGAACACTTGTCACATTAGCTCCCAAGATTTCTCAAATTTGACCATTTGCCTCATTTTGGGGACCAAACGACTAAACTGGTGAAGGATAGGTTATAATCTATGGAAAGAAGACTGTTTTCCGCTTAGAATAAGCTATATTTCAAAATAATATACCTAAAAATGAAATACTTACAGCCTTTTGAAACTCCGAGTCGGGAGCTCTTTTACTTGGCGCAGTAGCTAAAAATGACGTCGCAAGTCACGTGGGTTATGCACACTGTAGTTTATACTGATTTATTTATTCTCGATTGCGAAACAAGTTCTTACAACTTATATTAATCGCTCTCTAGACTCATTCCAGGTGGAATCAACCTCGAAGAGAGAGAGGCAATGTGGAATCAATTGTGTCTTGCCTAAGGACACTGCCGACATGGCGATGGTAGGGATCGAACCCGGGGTTCTTCGATCCTGAGGCGAACGCGCTACCACTGCGCCATGGCGGCTCCTATATGTGGTAGGAAATGTCATTTTTTCTCTAGTGTACTCCAAAATAGTTTGTTTAAATACGGAAGACAGACTTAAACTTTTGTGGAAGAAAAGAAAAAAAAAACCGAAACGTTTAAAAATTAAAAAACAACAACACGGAAGCGTAAGTATAAATATATGATTTATGTTTTTGTTTAAAGTATTTAGCGTATCTTTCGTTTGAATGCAGTTATTCAGCCGGTCATCCCACTGTAGGAAGTTGTAAGTTTCATGAGCTATGTCGACACAACCATACTGCATCTACTTGCTTCAACAGGTAGGACTGTTGCGTGATCATTCAAATTCCTTGACTGGATTCGAATCGGCGACATTGGGGTTAAGCAAGACGTTGCACACCTTATATACGTAACAACGCATCCGTAGCAGTTAACATAAGTAAATAGAAAGTCTCCTGTCCCCGTTCTTTCTATATAGGATAATTGCTTATGAATAAATGATATATTTGTGATTCTTCAGCCTACGACCGCCCAAAGGTATGAAATAACTGCCTCCTACATTTATAATTAATTAACTAAAACAGCAAATGCACTTTGCAAATAGGGTAAAGTATACTTTGCACATTAATATAGGTAAATCTAATTATTCAGCTTAACAGTAGGAATGAAAGACAGGTCAATGAGAAACAGTCCTAAAAATGATACGACACGTTATAATGTCAGAGAAATTCAACAAAGCATGCTTGTACATGTATACTAATGAAATGTCGGTCACTTCAACTCATTTTTGGACATCGTAGCTAGGCGGATTGTTTTCTCGGTGAGGCAAACTAAAGCTATTTGTCTCATGAATTTAGTCTTAACACTGTTGAATATATGTCACATTTTCGGTGAAGTATTCTGCCTGCAACTGAAGTTGCTTGTCTTAATTGGTTGAGGGTGAATGTACGCCAGTATGGAGAGCCAGAAAACTGCGAATTCAACAGGTTTCCAGGAGTAAAAATTACTTCTTTGCACCTTCGGGGCAATATTGTAGGGAAAACCATGTCCTCAAAGCTCTAGACATACATTAATCACCTCCCAAGTGTCATTCGATCAGCTTTGATGATCGTTATCCCTCCAAACTGAAATACGAATTCCGATATGGCTTTGGCATCGTATACGATAGATTTCTTCCTGTAAAGACATATGTGTATGTGTTATAGATAACCTATATTTAGACCAATGACATGGGTGCCTTTCATTCCCACCTGAAATAGATATTCAGACCAAACTCTATTATTAAGCCGTATAAACATGCAGGGTTTGATTTTTACAGGGGAAGCGGACATGACACGATAGGAGCAGTCGCAATCGATTGTCAAGGAAACATTGCATTCGGGACCTCAACAGGTGGAATCTCATGTAAGAAACCAGGTCGTGTAGGGGACAGTCCTATCATTGGTAAATATTTCTAAAATTGTTGTCTTTGGTAAAACGAGTTCATAAAATATAAGAGAACAAACTGCGTCTTTTCGACACCCGTGAAAGTGCTAAGACTTTGAGTGCAAAAAGGTGACTTAAATACTCCTGTTTAAACGCTGAAATGTTATATATCTAGCTCGGCAACAGTAACTTTCACGTTATTCTCAGCATTCACCACCTTAAAGAGCAGATACTGTTCATTGATGTATATATCTGGCAAGTCAAATGTTGTTCAATTTTATATGTTTGTTACTGTTATTCAATGTTTCGTTATTCTTATTGTAAAGGTCATCATGGTCTTAATGTGCATGTTTGATATCCATATTCAATGTTTCATCATTCATATTCTATATCTTCTTATTGTTATTGTATATTTTATCATTCAGATTGGATGCATGTTGCTTTGTACATATAACATGAATTTTTGGCTCACATATGTGTATATTTTTAGCATTGCTTTTTGTACTTATTTTACAACGCCATTGAATATACTTATGTGTAAAAATATGCAGTTTCAGTTTCTATTTTTTTCTCGCGGAATGATGTTGCTGTGTTACAAAGTAAAACATCGAATAAGTACCTCTCTGTTTATTACAGGTGGTGGTGGTTATGCTGACAATGAAGTGGGTGGGGTGTCATGTACAGGGCATGGCGAGTCCATTTTAAAGGTTGTGCTGGCTTATCAAATTACCACGTTGATGAAATCAGGTAGGTGTGGTGTTTGTTTTGTTTCGAATGTTAATGTAATTGTGGTCATCCCTTTGCCTTTCCAGGGGCACTAACATGTGTTCCTAGTGTCCTTACCTGCGAATGAATACACTTGTGCTCTACCAGTAACTCTAGCTCAGTCAGAAAGTGGAAAAGTAAATATGTGGGCCTTAGTGATTTAGTGGTTATTACGCAAAGGTTTGCTTCCTAGTCAAGCCAGGCAGAGGTGTTTTCCTAGGTAAGACATTTGATGCCACGTATACTTCAGTCTGCCTAGCTATAATAGGCACCAATTACGAAAACTGCTGGCTGTCTCCCCATTGCTTGTTAGCGATTGATTCTGTCCTAGGTGGTTAAAATAGACTGACATAACCTGTTTCGTAATCGATATAAAACAAACTACAGTAGTCTAGCGTAAATAATGGAGAAAAGAAGTTGACGTATCGATGACATGTCAACATCTGGGTTCAATCTAGCTTGTCTGGTAGATCGCAGTTACAACTCAATTTGACCTTTACTGGAAAAAAAAGGACGTACATTTGTATTTTCCCTTTTCTAAACAGTTTAATCCCAGATGGTTTATGACTACTTATTACGGTAACTTAACATTTAGGTATTTGGATGATGTATACAGACAAACTAAAGTAGATTGAGCACTCTTTCTGTTTTACTGTACCTTCAACAAAAATGACTTTCTTCCAAATTTTTTGTCATGTTCCTTTGTTAGGTAAGTCTTTAACGTTTGAAAATGAAGGATCATACAACGTGAGACATACGACGTTATTTACGTCAATAAACAATAGTTCTAAATATAAAGTGATAATAAAAGGGTGTCTGCTTAAGCAAAATGACCAATTACACAGTTTGATTTCTGATCGTTCTAGGTTTATCTGCCCAGGAAGCCGCTGACAAAGCTTTAGCCAATATGGCGGAAAGAGTCCACGGTTTTGGAGGAGTTATTGTTCTTGGTAGTAATGGAGACCACATTACGTCTTTCACAACCGAGCGCATGGCCTGGGCCTGTGCCAAGGAGGGTACTCTCCACCACGGAATAAACCCAGGGGAAGATTTTACAGAACCTGTAGAAGTAGAGAATAGTGTCTAAATTCAGGCTTCTGATTTGAAAGGATATTTAACGATTGAACATTTTTATATTGTAAATTGTTTCTACTGTATTTTACGCTTATTTTACATATTTTACATTTTATATAAAATATGTTGTTTGATGTGAGAATCCTTGAAAACCGGCCGTTACAGGCTTGAGAGAGAGAGAGAGAGAGAGAGAGAGAGAGAGAGAGAGAGAGAGAGAGAGAGAGAGAGAGAGGAGGCCGGTGTCAGATCACATCACTAACGAGACTCAAGCTTCCGTTTTAACTCTCTTCCCTTACATCACTGCCAGCCCTAAAGATGGCTGTATTTTTGCAGTAGTCACCATGACTTGTGACATATAGAGAATGCGCGAAAGATTTTAAATAAATATTTAGGTTTAGCAGAAGCATGTACGTGCGTTGTACCAGGTGATCACAGAAGACATGCATATCGATATGTATACCATACCTCGAGTTGACAGGAAAGCACCTTGATTGAAACTAATGTTTGTTTTTTCTTGAAAAAAAAGGTACGCTAGTTGTAAATTTTACAAAAGCACGAACTCGAACGATATCATGATTTATTTTATTCTCTGTTATAGATAAATGAGTGTGTGCATATGTGTGATTAAAACTTTTAAGTGCGGTAGTCGTGATTTATAACCGGATTTGTTATTTGCCGTTTTCAGTATGTATATTACACAAAAGCTGTAATTGTTATTTGTGACAAGGTTTCAATTATGAATACACAGTCTATGGTCAATGGTAATTTTGATGCATATGTTGATGCATATAACGATTATTTTAGTTTTGTTTGCAAGCATAATAATTATGTACATAACTAACACAACTTGTATATATCAAACATAATATGGATTTGTTGAACACTAACGAACATATTAGAAAATGTACTTTTTGTGTCTTTTTCTTCATGAAAAATAGGAGAAATTTACCTGACTGCAATTTCCAGTCAGTATAAGCTAGTTTTCCTGGCAGTTATCGAAAATGAGTCACTAGGCGGTGCTCTAGTCGGTAATTCCCAGACTCGACAATTGGCCGCATCACACCTGAAGCATTTCGGCAACTCCCACATTAAGTACCCACGGGAAACAGTCCCACATGCAGGTGGCAGAAGAGCCAACAACAGTTCCCCTCTACCACCGAGACTGTCCGCTCCACATGTAGTGAGAGTCAGGTGTCCACCTCACAGTCAAAACTAGTCTGTGAGGCTTCCATCCTCCGGGGTAGTTTCCAGCAATGATATAACACTATGTTCTCGTCAAGGGTGGGGTTACCAGCCCCATGCCCAACCGCGGCTTCCCCGAGCACACGCTGCCGAAACCTGTCCTCGACTCCACCAGTTCCGCTAGCAAAAATGAATTCCAGGTCGAATAGAAGATCACTCACGCGGCCAATTCCGACCTAGATGTGAGTGGCCTAGCCCTGGCCAGGGCTTGTCTGAACGTAGCTAAAAGAAGAAGCCCCCTAGCACAAACGCTGTTCTTGTCACGCAGACGCCATCCAGTCGCCGTGTAAGCCAACCAGAACACGTCACAACCGCGCGGGGATTCTGTAGTTCTACCGAAGTCACGTATATGTCGAGACCCAGTGCCTGCTCTCGGTTTATATACTCACGCTAATTCAGTCATGCGACTTTCTCTACGTCATTCCTGAAAGTCTGTGACTGGGACGGAGCTTGTTGTTTACGACAGATGAAAGGTTTAATCTCTAGCGATTAAACAAGACATTATAATGGAATGTATAACAATGCATGTGTTCATTTTGTCGTAGTGTCTCTGATTCAAAAATCACGTATTTACACCCTTTCAGTCCTGTTTCATGTTGGCGGCCCCGCCAGAACGAAAACACGACATGACAGAAATCAGCCGCAACAGAATTTAGAGGAATCGGACGTTGGTTGACTGACACCAAAGGATATAGACGATTCCAGAATCAATAAATTGACGGCCGCCATCTTGGAAGTCACGTGACCCGTCCGCCATTACGGTACTGAAGATTCCTTATTTCTTATCTCAGTGAATGCCAGCAGAAACACTCATCTTATATTATTATGCCTATAAATTTTCTCAAATAATGGACAAACAGAGCAGTATACGTAAGTAATCTTAAATCATTTAAATAGAATACGATTTCCGAACTGATGGTAGTAATTTAATGGATTTAAAAGCGAGAATAAACCTGTAGTAAAATCAATATACACAGAATATGAAAAGTCGTGCCCGAGGCGAAATTTCTAATTGTGTTGATTTAAGAAGTTTCTTATGGTAATAATTAATGCCGTAACGGTAGGTTTATACGTCTTTGTAATTGAATTAGAATTATTGTTTATACATAATATAAATTGCTTTTACTGTAAACTTAATGCAAAGTAAAGGGATACAGTACTGTATAATGAGGTGATCGGTTGTGCAGTACTGTACTGAAGTGACAGCTGTACACAAACATACATGTACAAAATGTATATGATCGTGACTGTTCTTATTATTTATGTAATGACATGTCCTTCTCTAAATAAATTGCGAAGGAAAATACAGTCTGTACTGTTGGCATTTTACATGATTTTGAAGTAGTTTGATTTTGAAGTAGTTTTTAGAAAAAAAAAATGTTTTTTTAAACTTCTTTCTAACAAGACAATACTTATGCCTTTCAGAGTTGCCACCAGAAGATGCAGACTGGGCAAAGAACAAACCAAAGGGATGGCCCCAACTGGTATATGAAGACCTGGTAGACTACATGATTCACAAGAAAGCATACGATGGGAAAGAAATGAAAGCCTTCCGGTCACTTTACGGAAAGAACTATGTAGAAAGTGAATGGCTTGGTGATGTTTATGACTGCAAAATTGGTGAACTGCACTTCTTCAAGGCAACAGTTTCTCCAAGTCAGCCTGGTGTCGGACGAACTGACTATAAGGTATGGGCAGCTGTTTCAGACTCCTGTATTCAAACCGGATACTGTTCGTGTCCTGCAGGTTCTGGAAGAAGTTGTTCTCACATAGCAGCTGTCCTTTATGCGGTGATAATGGCATGGGATTATGGAATCGCTGGGGAAACATGCACTGACAAACAGAGACTATGGGGTAGGGGTTCCTCTAAAGTGCTCTCATGCCATGATGAATTTGCTGACATTGTTGTTGAAAATTCAGTGAAAATGGTTAAATGTGATGACAAAGTGTCCAAACCGCATCAGTTTTTAGACCACCAGGATTTGAAGACATTTGTTACTAATAGTCACATGAAACCTTTGTGGGAATGTAAAGGTACCATGCTGAACAAAATCCTAATGGCTCCGGAGAAGACAGTAACGGAAAAGGCACCGCTTGCACATGGACAACATGACGTGAACACAGAACAGCCTGCAACACCGTCATGTGCTTGTTGTAAATTATTCTTTGATAAGTATGTTGCAGTTGGTAAAAACAGAATAACTGTCCTGCAACAGGACACTTTAGAACAGTCCTCTTCATTGTGGCTGGACAGTCGAAAAGTTCGCCTTACATCCAGTAAGATCCACAGTCTTCCGAAGACTTCAAGAGGAAATCCTGACAAATTTGTTACAAGCCACATTTACAACAGATTTAAAGGTTGTGCAGCAACACGGCATGGGCAAAAGTATGAACCAGTCGCCCGACAATGGTTTCAACAGAAAACTGGACTATCAGTGCGGCAAAGTGGAATTGTCGTTCGAGAAGAAGAACAATATCTGGCCGCTAGCCCTGATGGAGTGATTGATGCCAATACTATTGTAGAAATAAAGTGTCCTACTAAACCACTACAGGAACTCATTCAATCAGGAAAATATGATGTCTGTGTAGGTATGGATGGGGAACCCTGCCTAAATCCAAAGGGCAAAAATGGTTATTACACTCAAGTGCAAATGGCAATGTATTGCACAAAGACCTCACTGTGCAAGTTTATTGTTTGGACGGCTGATGAGCAGCTTGTGCTGAATGTTAAGTTTAGTGAAGAATTTATTAGCAACTTGCTGACGCGAGTCAGATTGTTTTATTTCAAACATTTGCTTGTTCGTCTGACAGACGAGCACCACTTTGGAAGGCTGGAACTTTCTCATAGTTACCGGAAGCTATGTAAATAGATTAATTAAGAGTTTGAAAGGAACACTATATTTCTGCAGTGTCAATACCGCTTTTGTTTAAAGGGGTGCTAAATGAAAATTTACTGACTTAAATGTATACAGTGTAGATCATGATCAGAGTGCACAGATGTGATGAGCAGGTAAATGACCTGTTTCATGCAGTCTTCCCTTTGATGTGATAATTGACAGGTTTCACTGTACTTTGTTCTGAGAAAAAGAGCATAAATTAAAAGTTTTTTATGTTTAATATTGTAGCAAACAATAAAATTTTAAACATATATACATAGTTGTACATGTATGCATTCACATAATCAATTTAATCATTATTTTCACAGTCTTCCTTGATGAGTTGGTCTCTCATGTTGCATAAAGCAGCAATTACAGCGACCGTCTTATTAGCATTCTTCAGTGATTTATTTGACATTTTAGTGTTTAGAATGCGATATGATTTCATTCGCATAATGGCACGTTCCACATGTATCCTGTTTGCTGCTATTCTTCTTGTGTCAATTACTTCCTGTTCGGAGAGCTGAGTCCTCCCTTTCATGAAAGCTGGAATATTAAGTTTAACTCTTCTAGCACAAAGTTCTTCACTTATAGTAAAACCTCGATCAGCCATCACCTCGTCTCCGGGAAGCAGGTAGTTTAAAAATCCACTATTTTTAGTAATGTAATTGTCACTGGCACGTCCACCGAACAGAGGTGAAACAAACATTATAAAACCATTTGGTGCAATAGCAATAAGAAATTTTGCCGTGTTGTTGTTTTTGTACGTACTCCAAGTCTGTGCACGTACCTTTAAGTGAAATGGTCTCTGAATAAAAATTTCTGAGCAGTCAATAATACATGTGGTATGTGGGTAAGTGTCTTTAAATGAGGATGGCAGTGTTCTTCTTATAGTATCCCTTGGCAGCCACATAACACAACTGGAATGCAAATGTTTGGCCATAATACCTATCCAAGAATGGAAAATGTCACTCATTAGCTGGGTAGACACATTAAGTCTTCTACCAAGATCATGATGTGTTAGTCCAAGTCTGAGGCGCACTAGCACAGCCAGTATCTGGTCTGCTAACTTTAACTTAAAGGGTAAATTCTTGCCATAATGTGCTAATGTCTGTATCAGTGTCAACAAGACAGTCAAACTGAGACCAGTGTAGAATCTGGCATCTGAATCTGTGGTTATATTATCGACTGAAAACTCTGAGACTGACTGCTGACAAGAAGCATTCCTAGTTCTTTTACTGTACTGATAGCAGTGGTCAAGTGCAGCTACATCAATTGTCTGTGTACTGGCATCAACTAACTGTGGCTTGTTCCTGCATGATTCAGGGAATGATGTACAGCAGGTAGTGTCACATTCATTACTTAACATATAATCACTTTCATTCTGTAATGGTGTGGCAGTGAATGTTTCTGTTAAGAAGTCGTTGGGACTTGTTGGTTTCGGCGTTAAGTTTGCATTCATGTCTGTGGTCGATTGTTGCGGTGTGGTTAAGTTGAGGGATCTTTTAACCAGTGGCCTGCGTGCCGGGGTAGCCTTTAGAACAGTGTATCCCATATGTAAACTTGGCACAGCATTTTCTTTGGTTGGCCGTCCATCCACAAAATGTATTGAGCACACCTGTAAGATAAATACAGAATTTTTTCTTTATAATAATATATTCGGGCAATACATCCTATCACTACAAAAAGAACCAGTGCCTGACCTATTGCAGAATTTTTTACTGGTTGCAAAAATTTGCTGTTATAATAAATACAGTGAAATGCTGGATCCATCTGTGAAATGTTAATTACTGGTCACCGATCATTAAAGTTCTTCAACCGGATTTTAATATTGTTAAAAGTAGGGGTACACAAACTGAGCCCTGGGGTACGCGTGATATTGTGGGGAACCTGGCTCTGGATTGACAGTGTGGAAATTTGTTTCGTCATTTAGGTAAGTAAAGTAAAAACTAGGTCGAAGAACTGAGCCTTGTGGTAATCCTTACAATGTTGTTAACCTGTTAGCTGAAAACCCCGCGTTTCAATTCTCAGTCTTAAGCACAATTTCTAAGTGTTACAGATTCAACCGACATGTATACAGTACAGATATATATCTACATATTGACAAGTTATAAAATTCACTTGTTTACATTGAAGAAGGTTAAAAAATATATAACATATGTAATAAATGCGTGTCACAGCATGTATAGAGTACACAATTCAAATCTTTAACATCATGACAGGTAAATACACTATGTAGTATGTATATTCTTCCGTGTTAAGAAAAAGATAATTGTTCAATACTATTAAGTGTTTAAATGATTTACCATTGATTTTGAAGCTGGATTGAAGTCTTTTCTGTTCAATGACTTAATCCACAATCGTCGTTTTTCATCGTTAGCCGGTATACAATGCAACTTGTAAGGAGGTAAACAGGCACATTCCTTGTGTTGAATTTTATGTTCATTACACAACAAATTGTTCCAATCGTACAACTTTTTCTGACTGTTCACACAACCAACGACTACACATTGCTTTCCTCCACTCCTTTGATATGGCATTTTCACAAAATAATTGTTATAAAGAACCCTTAGACAGCAGATATATTGAAAAATCCGTTCACTGTGTTTTTTATGTATCGATTATGTTCAGTACCGTAATGGCGGATGGGAGAGTATTCAGGGGCGGTAATTCGGTAAATACTAATTTCTGGAATCGTCTATTGCGTGAAGAAGAGCCATATCCGTCACACACACGTGTCAAGGGACACAACAAAGTCTATATCTTAACTCTCGAGTTCTCTCCACTTTTCAAATCCTGCATGACCTGTTTAATATTAGGTCAAATATCAGTAAAAAACGGGCGATCTCTCGATTTTTAAATATATAGCCCTGCAAGCCTTGTTGCAATTTAAAGGTATTAGTTAAGAAGAGTTCAATGAAATCTAATCAATTGTACTGCCTGCTTTTATTTAATTATCAATTTCCTTTTCTATGCAAGGTTGATAGACATGGCGTTTTCTTGTTTGTATGAGTAGCCTAAATTGGTGAAAACCGGAAGCAGGCTATTTTTGTATTATTTTGTCTAGGGAACATGCGGACCTACACTATGTGTCTGATTGCTGATTGGCTGAAATTAAGTGGATGCATACGGGAATAATTCTTTTGAAATAATCGCTGGATGATAGATCACGAATGAAATATGAAGAGAACAATCTGGATATGAATTATAATTAAAATATTTGGTATTTGAAAATACTGACATATTTGGTCGGTGACCACTTAAACTGCCACGAAAATGGGGGTGGTGTCATTCAGCTCCAAATTACTGGCATAAAGTAGTGGAACACATGTATAAATTTTGCTATTTTTTTGTGGGACAAGGATAATTCTACAAAATAAAATGAATTTCAGCAGTCGATCAGATTTTGGGTAGTCGCACTGGCCGAAAACCTTATTATGTAAGTCTATGGAAATGTATTTAGGCTATTTATACCTAATGTTGCTGTTTTTTCTTCACTAGGTAAGAACATCAGTGGACTGCTTTTATCTCTTTTCTAAGTAATGTAAATAAACGGAAAGAAAAAGTATAGTTAGTAGCACAGGCTTTCAGGCATAAATAAAACTAATATTCTTCTTTTCACTTTACCAAGCTAAGTTCTATAGAAATAATGCTATGATGGCATTGACACAGTTACTGGTCCTCTGTGTTAAACATTGACACAGTTACTCTTTGATAAACAGGTTTTTCGCCAATCCTGGGATTATGCATTACCTAATTTTATAATGTTTTGATTAGATGTGTGAACAATTGTGCCGGTAATAAAAATACGAAAAGAAATTTTCGCAATTTCATGTACGTTAAGAGAAAAAAACATGCCAAATGTTACATGTTCTGATAGTACCTCCATTTGGATTAAATAAATGTTTTGAAAACGATTCTGTGGCAACACTTAACATGACATTGCAGGTTTTTCAAATAGAATTTTGAGCTTCCGTACAAAGTTTTAACATTGGTATGTTTGTGGTCTATCCGTCCAAGGATTAGGGAGGGGTATAGGATTGAATCACCCCTACGGGATTTTACATATATTTTCACTGATTAAACTTAGGGTTCTCAGCATGTATGAGATTCGTTTTCCGAACAATACTGAAAGTTTTTGCCCGCAATGTTCCAATATTTAGCTACATCTCGAACGGATTTTCTTGTGCTATCCGGTATAGTTTTATTCGCTCACTGAAGTGTAAAGCCCTACAGCTAGATCAATACGACTGATCCTCTTCCACATCATCTGACAACTACGGTTCAACAACAATGAAACGAGCGTGACTGACACGTTCTTCTCGGCAATTACCGTTGTATTCTTATAGGTTTAATTAGTAGACAAGATTAGCTGACAGTTGGTCATCTATACATGTTTAACAAATGGATCGATGATGGTTTTTCTATATTATACAATTCTCTGCCATTTGCGCTTCCAGTGCTTCAAAACTGTATGTTGTGAGAAATAGCCTTTTTGGCCTGGGGACTGAAAGTCCCCAAGGCCTAAGTATGTATACCACATTTCAAACCCTGCAAGAATTTTAGCCGTGCTATGTGCGAAAAAACTGTAAACATGCGCTATGCGAAAGTATTGCAAGACAGACCAGATCAATCTTCTGTTTGAATGCCGCATATGATAAACAGTTACAAAAAAAATAAAAAATAGTACATAAAACTTCAAACCATTGCAGGAAGGTATATAGCTTACGGGTTGGCTTACACATTTTTTTCTGTTTTAGAAATTAATGCGCTGTTACGATTACGGAGATAATCATATGCATATCACGGAAAAGTACGGATATTTACGGAAATTTACGAAAACGTACGAAGCTCGATATAAGAGTTTGTAGTTTGATTTTCAAATTTCAGATGTTATTTCATTGACAACTTTGTTATTTACGAACGATTACATATATATTTACCTAAAAATAAATGTCTCTAAAAAAGATATATTTACCCCGTACATTCCCGAGAAGGAACTAACGTGATCAAATTCACCTGCCTTTATCGAGGACCTGCATGTCGAGGCCCAGTGAACGGTTTTCACGAATTACAACTACAAGGTAACCCAGAATCATTTTTGGTTTTCTCTGTTATACACATTGTACAGTACTGTATTTATATTTCATTGCTGGTATTGCTTTTGTTTATTTCTGTTTCAAGGTCTTGTCATTGGTACACAATAATTTTCGATCCACCCATCATCAGATCATATCGCTTGAAGTTGTACAAAGCGCAGATCGAATTATTTGTACTGGCTTAAACATTTTATAATGTTGGCTATGTGGTTATTTTTCATTTAACGTACATTTCATAATAAAAACAAACTTCCCTATCACCCATATATTTGTGAATCATTCATTCTGTGTAACCCCCCCCCCCCCCCCCCCCCCCCCCCCTCATATATGATTTCGTCCTCTGCACATTTCGCCCCCCCCTTTTGGGAGGATTCAACGCAGAACACGTAGGTGAAAAGTTGTTTTTCGGGGAGTTAACCTATAGCCCCCAGGCCTTCAGCGCTCACAGCGCTTTGATTCAATTAAGCTGACGACAAGCTTCATAATTAACTTTACTTTCATTTTTTCTGTAACCATAGTAACAACAAATATTTTACGACTTAAATACAAAATATAGATAAAATAAGAGTATTGTCAGAACACAGATCGAGACATAGAAGTAGAAGGAGAACGAAGAATGGAGAAACATGTCTACATCGTTATAGACGTTGAACATCAACAGAGGGATCTTACATGTACGTTATACGTGCCGTAACAAAACATGCACGCCTTGCTATTGCGTTTAAACATACTTGTTGTTCAATTAAGATCTGATTTAAACAGACTTTCAGGATGATAGGGAGTCTGACATAACTGTTTATGCATTTTCAGCTGTATATCAACACCTCAACATCATTGGGTTCCTCGGAATAGAAAGCTGCAAAATGCAATATTTACACTACTGCGGCTATAAGCTACATATATAATTTGCAATTAACTGTTTATTTGAGATTTCATGTACGACTGCGTGTCTAAAGGAGCCATTTCTTGTCACAGGACGATCCGGCGAGTAAATAAATTGAAGTTACGCCAAAGTTTTCAAATGATGTGGTGGGTGGTGTACGACATGGTGAGTGACTAAGTAAATCTGTTTACATGTAAATGCCGACCTAAATGTTGCGTGAAGGAGATGAATATAATTTTATTTACACATATTTGTTCCTTATTTCAGTCTCATCTGTATACATACATATTATATATGTTAGAGCTGTAAGAGACAAAAACACTTACTAAACTATCACAGTCCAAAACAAAAAACTTGTATACAGTTAAAATTGAAAAAACAGTTAATAATTTGTGACTAAAACTTAAAGACGTAAGTGACTAGGAAACTGAAAAGAAAAACAAGCAAACTTAAAAAACGGTTTAAGATACTAAGTTAAGATCAATCAGATTGATCCTAATATAATTAGTAGCTGTTTTTCATGTGCCTTAAAACAATACTAACATATACCTAAAATTAAAATTAAACGACATTATTTACAGAGGTAAGATGCACGACGTTGTCAAATATAAAAAGACATAATCTGACCATGTTTGCATGCGTGAATAAAACTATTAGTTTATCATTTTAGACAGATAGGTAAAATCATACTCAACAATGTTTGCCTCAGATTACAATAACTAATATAACAGTCCAACAAAACATGACTCTCATCTTCAAAATTATCACCTAACGGTAATTCCTATCACTGTATAGCTTTACTAAACAGTGCTTGACGCTGAAACATTATTTCCTATGACATGCACTCGTTTAAAGATATAATGATGCATTGCTTTCTTTTATAATTTCTGGTCGGAAATGACCTGTATAAAATGTTTATGATGTAAGCATATATCCAATGCAGAAGCATAAATGCGCCACCACTTAATGTACAGGTTTCATGAAAGTCATCGTGAAATAATTTCTAACTGATGTGTAATACACACAGCCGCATGGTATAACAACTGTTGGCGAAGTATTGACACGAATTTTAATTAAAAATCCCTTCGTGGAGCTCTTTGCTGTCAGCACTTTCAGTGCTTTGATTCAACATTAGCTAGTGTTCCAAACAAGCTTTTTCACAGCCTCTTTGTCACATGTTCTATCATCTTTAAAAAGCCAGTGGCCGAACTCCTTTGCTCTTTGTATTTTATTAGTGTTATCTAAAAGATAAAACAGAAGTAGTATATAATCAAACACATCACAGTTACACATTAAAGACCTCTTATACAATCAAACACATCACAGTTACACTTTCAATACCTCTTATACAATCAAACACATCACAGTTACACTTTCAATACCTCTTATACAATCAAGCACATCACAGTTACACATTCAAGACCTCTAACATAATTAAACACATCATAGTTACACATTCAAGACCTCTTATGTATTCAAGCAAATCACATTTACACATTCAAGACCTCTTATATAATCAAACACATAACAGTTACACTTTCAAGACCTCTTTTATAATCAAACACATCACAGTTACACTTTCATGACCTCTTATACAATCAAACACATCACAGTTACACTTTCAATACCCCTATTATAAACAAACACCCCCCCCCCCCACACCCCCTTTTTTTCATCACAGTTACACTTTCAAGACCTCTTATACAATCAAACACATCACAGTTACAATTTCAAAAATTTTAAAAAAAAAAAAACACCCCCCCCCCCCCCCCCCAAAAAAATCAAACATGACTGAACACCAGTTAATACAGTTTTCTATACAATGAGCTTTGTTATTTATCAATTACCATGGGAACATTGCAGCTGATACAGCCGCATTTTTCGATTAGATCGGGTTTTGACATTTGATTTTGCATAGATTGTAGGGTAAAACAAGTTTTTATAAATGAATACTTTCAAAATTTACTCTTGAAGTAAGTTAAAGAAAACAGAAGCAAACCCTGATAGCTTTTAACACAGCACTTCTAAGACAGTACAGTATTATCGTTTCAATCAAATTTGGTTTAAAGTGACTCAGTGAATTTAAGGTTTTTCTATTTTAGCTCTAGTTGCTATTATTTACAGCGTAGCAAAACCGTTTAAACAATTTTAGTAGCAAACTAGCCAATGAATAAAACGTTGAAGTTTTGATCAAATGGGCCCAGTGGTTGAGGGGGAGACGTCTTTTAAAGGTTTTTGTATATATTATTAAGTGTCTGGAAAGGGTATAAATATTGGCCTGTAAGTTGGGGTAAGAATATTCTTAAAATTTAACTGTGCGAAGTATTTTAGATGGATATTTTTGATATTCCTTAAAACAAAAAGAAAAAAAGAAATAAGTCTCAAAATGATATTATCTCTCAAAGTGACCACCACAATTCTATCTACCTAGTAAGACATCTATCACTGATTTATGCTCCTAGAAAAATAAATATTGTCAAACTTATAACAAAATTGTATGATCTGATCTGAATAAGTTTCCATTACCGTTGAATATGTTAAAAATCTAGTCAAAAATTGAAATTCCGACCTATTTCAATTCCATGAGTGACCCTTTATGGTGAATTTATTGCACATTTTCAAAGCATAAATTGTGTTTCAAGCGTCTTTCGTCGAAGCTGATTATTACCGAATGTTGCCATTTAAAACAAGGCAGACAGAAGTGGTTGAGCATATGGCATAAACACTTCAATAATTTTTTCCTGTTATGATGATAACTACTGTTATTGATAATAATAATTCTGAAATAATTTAATATTATATCATTATTATTATTATTATTATTATTATTATTATTGATATTAATCTGGCATTACGTCAGTGTGTTATGTGATAGCCATACAATATGATATATATATAATATATAAACTCACAGTCACTTTATTATACTCCATATACTGGGAAAACAAGAAATATTCCGACTACACATTCATGCGCGGTATATTGGGTTTTTTTTATAAAATTTTTTTTATATTTAAAAAAGGCTGGCAAACAACTTTCTACAGAAAGTTAGATGAGAAACGGTTCTAATATACAAGTCATTTAAAACGTATCTTTTTTGCTCATTTCAATAAGTATTTTCAATACTCCTTCCACTTTTCTTTCAAATAGTCCTTCTTTTCAGTGTATCTGCTTTGTAAACAGGTGCACGTTTTTATGACGTCATCCAAAAACATTTGAGTTAAGCTTCCAACTTTCTAATAAAATTTAATTCAAATGATATTGTTTTTGTCTGAATTTGTGTAACTTTTAATAATCTTTATTTTCAGTTGCCCACCAAACAATATGGTCGCATGAAACGCCAATACACCCTTGAAATGCTGTAACAGGCTTGTGCGGAAGTAACAGCAAAAGGCACACCACAAAGCAGCCAAACTTTATAGAATACCTGATAACACCTCGCGGGACAGATTTTGTTGGTCAATGCAGCCGAGTCCAGTTTCAAACAGATTCAATACCAATCTTGGATCAATAACTACGTCCCACCTTTGCGGGCATACAAATCCATAAACCCGACTTGAACCTCACCTTCCTTTTGATTTGCTTAAAGATCAGCGTCATTCTTCTTAAGCACAACCTTCAATCAGTCATACACAATTTAATATACATGTAGCTGGATGATTTGCAAATCAATCTTATAAACGTAGATCAGTCAATGAGATATAGGTATATCTGCAAAACCAATCTTTATGAAATATTAATGTACGTCAATTTGATGATTTGATATCTTTGAAATGTAATTTAATTATTTATAATAAGCCGAAGCGCAAAATTTTCTACATTATATTTTTTTTTTAGTAAAATTAATTTTTTTTTTTTTTTTTAAATTTTTTTTTTGTTTACTTCCTTTATACACAGTCAACCTTACCGTAAACACTTCAGTAGACCAAACTACCGCTCTCGGTTTAACTTACATCCAATTCTTTGACATTTAGTTAACTTTTGATACACGTAACTTTAATCAAAGTTTTCAATGCTGCCATTCTATAAGCTGCACACAAGTGTATTCCTTGAGGGTCCAGAAGAGACCGCGAGTCATACTGGTGCGATGACCTAGAAGACTTACGTGACCAGTTATCAGAAGCCAGACAAGAGTTCGAAACATGCTTCTCTCAAGAAAACAACATCATGCTTCAGCAAGCTAATGCCAAGCTCCTAAGCGCCAAGCTCCAGGTCAGACGGAAAAGCTGGAGAGAGAAAACCACATCTATCAACCTGGAAAAGAATAGCACAAAGCTTTAGAAACTCAGCCAAAGTTAAATGATGAAAAAGAAAGCAACAGGGACGCAACAACTGTGGTAGAGAATTAAACCCTGCTGATGGGAAAACATGCAGACATTCGCTGACATTTATGAAGATGTGAGTAACATCCCTGTCAGCAGAAACCAGCGACAGAAAAATAGTTCAGATGAGGTAATGGAAAAAGGCCTCATCCTGAATGAGCTACAAAAACCCCTGAAACAGCTGAACGCCACGAAATCACCTGGTCCAGATATGATATGCTTATCGACCTTGGCTGCTTAGAAATAAACATTCTTTTCAGATCTACAACCTCAGCTGCAGAGAAGGTAATTTCCCAAACATATGAAGAGATACAACCATGACACCGATCCAAAAAAAGGGTTTTGAAATAAGGCTTTTAGCTGTCACTCCATCAGTCTCACCAGTGTGGTTTGGAAAGCATTGTTAATCAACGAATGAAGTGGTACTTTGAGACCAACCAGATGAGGACTCACTAACAAGCTGGATTCAGACAATTCCATATCACGGAACACCAGGAGATTAAAAATGCATTCCAAGAAAAAAGGTTAAACGTTTTACATTTGTACTTGGATTGATCTCCAGAGAACATTCGACACAATCTGAACTGACAGCCTCCTTATATGGGATCAAAGGCACAATATACAATTGGATCAAGTCCCATTTGTTCAACTGAAGAGCTAGAGTCAGTATTTGTGGATACAAGGTCGAATATTCTTACAATGACAGGCATCAACTGTCTTTCTTCTTCTAATAGATGACTTAGTGTCCGATCTTCCGAGAGGAGTTAAAGCAGCCCTCTTTGCAGACGACCTTGTGTTTTCAGCATGGTCATAAGACCGGTGTGTAGAGAAATGTCTGGTACAGCCCGTCGAAAGCTCGAAATACTACGTAACTTAGCTTGCACTAACTGGGGAGCAAGTGATAGGATACTGAAAACATTATACTTGGGAACAGTGATGCCCCCCTTGAATATGGCTCCGTAGGTTTGATACGGCTGCAAAGATTATCAGCAAGTGCTGGAGTAGGTCCAGAACAAGGTGTTAAGAATCATTACTGGACCAGTGCTCCAATTAGGGCAATGGCTGAAGGCCCTACTATTCCACCACACGGTGAATTAAGGTATGCGAAGTCGTTAATGCAAGCCAGTAAGTACTAGTTCTTTCCAAACCACCTAATGGTAACAAGGCCTGGGACACCAACAAAGAATCGCCTGAAAAGAGGGAGCTTTGTTAATGAATACAAAAAGCTGAGAAAGCAAACTCTGCCTATCTTTGTCCACCAGCAACTCCTTTGGACCAGTTGGAACTGCCAGAGGCATGGATGTATGACCTGTCAAACATCAGTATCTGCACTACAGAACCTGGTTTTCAAAGGTGAAAATATAAAAAAAACTCATCAAACAAGCCATGACTTCAGGAAATTATCCATCAGAGACACGGACACATGCGTTCTTAGACGGCTGTGCTAGTATTTTCGTCTTGCATACGTGACTGGACAGTCCGAGACAGTCACCGTACCAACAGGCAAGCATTGTACTTACTACAAAGCAGAAATAGAAGCCAAAATACAAGCAATTGAAACTATTGACGAGTCAAAAGAGCAATGTCAACAGATGGTCATTCTAACAGATGCCCTATCAATCCTTGGAGCCTTGGCTAATGCCACTTTGCCATGATTTGTCAAGGACCTTAACTGGCTCAGCGAAAAGCTGAAAGTGTCCCTTCAGTGGATACATGCACACTCTGGTGTTCATGGTACTGATAGGGCAAACCAAGCAAGGAACTAGAGGCGACCAGCCACTCAATTGCGTTATTTATTAAGAAAGGCTCACAATGATTAAGACTCTCACATGAACGAAGACACAGAAAAATGGCATTACTACCATCTAATAGACGGATAGGAACAAGTCATTCTATTCCGGTTTCGTACAGGAAACAACAGGCTCTATGCTCATGGAAGTTGCCTTCATCACCGAAATGCTTGTGTTGTCTTTCAGCGTACACTGCAGAGACTATAATTATCAATTATACACAATTATTAATCGGTTGAATCATCAAATGAGGTCCCTAAAAACAGATTTGATCTGGCATCCTAGCACTCGATCTAGACTTTCTCAAAAGTAACAGTCTGATCAACGTTCATGCTGATTTGGAACAAAATATGGTCAGTAAAGAATTAACAAGGTGTTCTATTATTTAAACTGGTGATTTAATTCCTGACACCATCTACCCGAGTTCAGCAAGTCAAATATTCCGAGCACTTTGAATGGTATTGGGACACAAGATGTAGCTTCTGAAGTATTCTCAAATATGTTTCCATGATTTTAATGGGTGACCTAATTTTTAACCTCGCGTGATTTAGTTTCAAACCTGTCCTAATAATTCATTAGGACGACCATACACTTTCATACTGATACAGAACAAAGCATGTCTCGAGAGTGTTCACAGTTGTTTTTATCATTAGGCCTGGGTTGGGGGCTTCGTTTTGGGTCTCTCCCTTTTTTTTTTTTAGTTTTTTATCGTGTGTGACCCATTTCAAAAGTCGACCTAGATTTTATTTAGACAATGATACTAAGTTTTGTGAAAATATTGTAAAAATGTGGCCTCTAGTGTGTACAGAACTTAACTGTAATTTCATTGAAAATAGAAGGTTTTAAGAAAAGTTCAAAACTACATAGATTTTATCTTTGTGACTCTAGAAGACCAAATTTCGAACTTGAGTGCAATATTATTGAAAATAAAACGTTCTAAAAAGGTTTTATTGATGTCACATCAAAATATGGACAAGGATTTTCTAGGACTTGATCTAGTAACCTAGTTTTTAAAAAAATAAAGCCATTTCAAAATAATTTAAAAAAAAAATATTCCATAATTTTTTGAAGATCAAAAAATGGCCTCAGGTTTTCCATGGTCAGGTCTAAAGCACGACTTGAATTCTACGTAACAAACATTCAGACTATGTTTTTGAAACATATAAGCTCATTTCACATCTATAAAGGACAAAGAGTGTTACAAAATTTACTACATCATGCTATTTTTTTTTTTTTTTTGAAAATTTTAAAATCTTGATTTCTATCCATGCTAATATTTCAGCTTATGCCTTGTGGTTTGAGAAAAGGTTTTCCTATAAGCCTATGTAAAAACAGTGATCCCCACTGGACGGGGTCATTTTGACCAGGGGTTTATTGAACACCTTGGTGAAGCCCTAAATGTCACATGTAAATATCTAGGCTCAAGTTTTGATCTGAGAAGAAGATTTACTGGTGCTTCTTTTTTTTTTTTCATGGTCTTTACAACGACATTTGGTCTCAACCTTATGGGTTCTAATGTTCGCTTTGCCAGGGCGTTTTTTTGTAGCACATGAACGTAATCAAATTACAACCTTCAACAGGGCTACCGTTATTACAAATTGCGGATTTTCAATTACTATCTACTCTGGATTTGGTTTTGAAATTCTTCTAAAGACTCTTCTAAACATGTGGCCGTCAGAGTGTATGGCAGGCCCCTTCCCCATTATTTGCTAAATATTGTTAAAGGTTAGCCAACTTTTTGAAACACCCCCCTTTTTTTTTCCCCCCTTCATGACCTATGCTTCCCCCTGATTGTGTCTGACAAATTAAAGTTTAAATCCACTGAGCAACTTTTTGATTTTGTCTGGCCTGTTTAGGTGTACAGTTTTGGTTCTAAGGTTTGCTTTTAATAAAGAGAATTTTTGTGTTTTCAAACCATGCCTTTTTTTCCATTGCGTGTAAGTCACCTCGGTTACTATAATTTACACTATCCTGTGACTTTAACATGTCCCCTTGACCGATGACAAAGGCGGTGCCCCACTAGCCTTTTTGTTCGTTTTGTCCTCGGTGTTTTTTTTTATTTTTTTTTTCTCCCCCCCCCCCCCCCCCCCCCCCCCCCCCCCCCCCCCCCCCCCCCCCCCCTGTTTGATATTATTTTTGTTTTTAACAGTGACCGATGATACAAGCAGTCAAAATTTTAATGATGATGGTGATAAGAGTAGGATGAGATTATAAAGATGTTGTTGTTGACGATGATACTAATTAATGACATTCTTAATAATTAAGACAACAACAACAACAACAATACCAATTTTATCTTTAAAAGCAGTTGGTCATTGTTTCAAACAATTCTAATAGTAGAGGATATTTATGAAAAATAGGGGAATTAAATCCTACAGAAATGATTTTTGGCATGTGTGATAATTATATAGCTTAATACGAGCTTACATACATGTACCAGAATCTACTAAAATCTGCTGGTGCGAAATCCCTTTTTTGGGGGATAAAAGTTGAAAAAATGAAATAAAACTAAGAATTTCTGGAATCCGCTCATAACTTTTTTATATATCATCCATTGCATAATGTTAGTTCAGTGTGTAACCTGTTATTAAGACACACACTCATGTCAGTAAACATCAAATATGGCTTCCAAAATCCAAGATGGTCGCCAAAAAAAATAAGATTTTTGTAATATTAAACCAGATGTCGCATTAAGTTATGTATATTTTTAGTTTTATTTATAACATTTATATACAAAGATGCAATAAATTAATTCTTTGTGTAAAAAGATAACTAGATAAATGTTTAAACGGACATTTAGTCATCAAACTGCAATCTTGTGCTACAGTGAGTGTTACATGCATCTATTTATATATCTAGTTCTAGTTCAGCAGATTTTATTAAAAAATGTATGGTGGAAGGCAATGGTTTAAAATGTGTAGTCATTTCTGGGAATTAAAGAACTATATTCCACATAGTGAACAACAGAGATATTTATAATGTTTTCGTAGTTAGATAACAGGTCAATAATAAACAGTATGCTAAGTATGCAAATCTTACTTTTGCAAGCAGTCACTGGCCTCTCAGAAAAGAACTGTTAACTGCTAAATAATATATAACTTCTACTTCTACCAGATACTGGCCACATTCAACAGACTGAATATTATGACCAGGGGGTATTAAGAGTCTAGATTAAGAGGGTGGCTATTTGAGCCTTGAAGGCATGAACTGAGCCGACTGATAAAATATCCAGGCGAAAGACGGTTCCAGTCCTTGATTGTTCGAGGGAAAAATGACTGTTGACGGTGGCTTGTAGAACATTGTGGAATCTTGAAGGAGTGTGTTGATGTATGTCGGGAGAGATAAGACTATGGTAAAAGACGATTGGTTTTGTTGATGGCAACAAGACCGTTTGAGATATTGTTTAGGAGTGTAAGGCAAGAGATCTTTATGCGGTCCGGTAGCGAGGTCTATTGGAGGTCTTCGGGCATTTAGGTGATGCTTGATCTATTCTATGGTTCAGCTTGTGAAGGAGAAGACTGTGGGAGACCTTGTCAAACGCCTTCGAGAAATCCATGACAAGAACGTCTGTCTGTTTACCCTTTTCCAGATTTAAATATATGTCGTCCGTGAATTATATGAGCTGTGTCTAGAAGGAGCGACCTTTGCAGAAGCCATGTTGTAGTGGGTTCAAGTTGTTGTTGATTTCCACATGTTGCTTAATGTTACTGGTAATAATATGTTCGAGTAGTTTACAGCAAAAACATGTAAGGGAGATCGGAAGGTAGTTCTCAGGGTTGTACTTGCTCCCTTTCTTATATATTGGTGATAAATTGGCTTTCCGCCAGTCATCGGGTATAGTGCTGGTAGTGAGCGAGTAATTGAAGATGGTGGTAAGAATAGGAGCTAGATGAGTAGATATATCCTTCATTACTCGAGGAGTGAATCCATCAGGACCTGGAGATTTGTAGGTTCAAGTTGCTGAGTAGCTTTCCTACCCCGTTGTTTGTGATGGAGATATCGGGAGCTACTGGATGTTTGATTGGTAGGACATATTCCCCAGTGATGAATTGATGGTCGGAGCAAGGAGTATTTTTAGAAAAAACAGTACTCTTGTCGGTATCAGTGGACTGCAGTGTAATCAAGTTGTCAATGTAAGACCAATATGCTTGCCGAAGTTTTCCTGATGGATTTAAAATTAGCTATGTGGAATAGGTCGTTAGATTTCTTTTTTGCCTTGTAAAGATGATCTCTTTTCTTCACAAGTTTCTTGATATCTGGAGTAATCCAAGGTGCAGAGTCTTTTGATCTTGCCATTGTGTGTGGAATGTGATGGTTACTGCTAGACTTTAGACTGTTTTTGAAGGTGTTCCATACCACATCAATATCTTCATTATTGCTCACTTGTGATGTTATCTGTGAACGGAGATGGTTTGCATTAGCTCGTATGCTATCCCATTGGGCATTCTTGTAAGGCCGCATGTCATTAGTTCCACCAGGACAGAGTCATGATCAGAGATTCAATGCATTTCACAAGTACGGACACCTTACTTGGAAGGTTGGTGATGAAGAGAACAAGGATGTTGTTGTTTCGGGTGGGCTCCTCAACTAATTGTGTTCAGCCATTGTCATATAAAAATTTCCAAATTTGTAATGAAGACGGATGTGTGAGACATTTGATCTCAACGTTTTGGATTTCCAGTCCCATCTTTACTTAAAGTCACCGCCAATAATGATAGTAGCATCGATGATGGATGCTTTTCGTTATACTCAGATTCGTCAAACTGGCTAAGATTGTGTCCGTCGCTAGTTTTTGGATTGTAAAATGAGCAGAAGTAGTTTTTTTAGAACCCGCCAGATTAATCTTAGCCCAGATGATCTCACAATCAGTCTTATCTCTAGTACATCTGTACTAAGTAGAGTGTCTCTGATGGCTAAAAGTATGCCGCCGCTAGAGCGTCCCGTACCTGTATGCGAATCCTTTTGCCATAATTTGACTTTGGAAGGAAATATCTGGTTGTCAGTTATAATTGGGTCCAACCAGGTTTCTGTTTCAATGATAAGATCAGGCTTGATCCATTCTATGGTGTTCTCAATTCTATCCTGCTTTTTCTTAAATGACTGGCAGTTGATGTTGAGGATACAAATTGGTGGATGAGCTGTCGTCTTCGACTTCTTTGAATACGCCGTTTTACGATCAGGAGTGGAGGAATGCCGAGGTTTTATGTAACGGCTCGAGTCTGGGCTTGGCAGACTTGTAGAACTGATTGCCAGTATACAAGTAGAGATGGAGTGGAGTTCAAAACAAATGGTGGAGTAATTTGGGTTGTTACAATTAATGCAGTCCCACCTGATAACACTTTCTTCACTCAGAATAATGTAGGTGCCTGTGTGAACGTCCTGACAGTCGGTGTGATACCACTGGTCACACGTATCGCAAACTACCGCTCGGTAGTCCAATGTGACTTGTTTATCACAGGTGATGCATGGGTAAATGGTGCTGTCATTATGAGCCGGACCTGGGTTGGGGTTGATATCATTTGATTTAGCTAGAAGGAGAATTGTAATGTAGCTTAGAAAACCCCTTGGTTTATAGTGTTTATCTATATGAAACCTGGAGATGGTTGCCAGAAGTTTCATGTAGTGGCAATAGTCAGTGCCAACCCATTTGCAGACCAGTAATGGTGTGTTTATACTGATACGTGAATATCCTGTGGTAGGATGTTCTTCAAAAGAGCAGCAAAGATCATCAAATATAGAAGGAGCATCATATTCTCATCAATATAATTTGTACAATTTTAAAATGGCCGCCGAAGACGGCTGATTCAAAACCGGAAGTAGATGAAACAATCTGGAAATTGTGTTGAAGGACATCAAAAGCGGGATTTTACCAAAAATTTCTACTCTCAACCTGTAGATGATACTTTCTTTTATACTTCTACTGGCTTCCAGTATCAGTGTAGAAGCAATAACTAGAAAAGTAATGAAAAATCGGAAGAAGATAGACATCTGCACTCAAGCAAATGCGTACCCCACGATGTCTGTCGTGGTTCATATTCTGATATACTGCTCTGAACCTTTTATACAATTACCTAAGATTTGATAATACATTTAAGAGGAAAGTGTACAAGTTTGAAGTTGTTACATCGTTAGAAACAAATTTTATGCTATAACATCATGTTTTTCTGGCGGCCATTTTCAATTTGGGCGGCCATATTGGATTTATAGTGATTTTGTACATGACAAATCTGTATCTAAATACTAGATGACATACTAAAGTACTAAATTACATAGTTCTGACCACCTCAGAAGTAAAGTAATCAGACTATTAATGGATTCCAGAAATCCCCAGTTTTGTTTCAATTTATAAACGTTTTACCCAAAGAATAAGTGAAACACACTAGCAGATTTTAGTAGATTCCGGGTAGTAAAACTCGACACAATATAAGAATTGCACACACCAACAATCATTTATGTAGGGTTTAATTCCTTTATTTACTTCTGCTGGCTTCCAGTATCAGTGTGGAAGCAATAACTAGAAAAGTAATGAAAAAAATCGGAAGACGATAGACATCTGCACTTTAGCGCATGCGTACCCTACGATGTCTGTCATGGATCATATTCTGATATACTGCTCTGAACCTTTCATGCAATTACTTAAAAGTTTATAATACATTTAAGAGGAAAGTATACAAGTTAGAAGTTGTTACTTCGTATGAAACCAATTTTATGCTATAACATCATGTTTTTCTGGCGGTCATTTTTAATTTGGGCGGCCATATTGGATTTATACTGATTTTATATATGACAAATCTGTATCTAAATACTAGATGACATACTAAAGTACTAAATTACAAAGATCTGACCTCCTCAGAAGTAAAGTAATCAGGCTATTAATGGATTTCAGAAATCCCCATTTTTGTTTCAATATTTTAACGTTTTACCCCAAAAATAAGGGAAACGCACCAGCAGATATTAGTAGATTCCGGGTAGTGAAGTCGACACAATATATAGATTGCACACACCAAAACTCATTTCAGTAGGATTTAATTCCTTTATTTGCCAATTTTGGCCATAATACCCTCTACTATAAGTGTATATAGAAATAGAAGCAGATAGGACCCGTCGGCATGGACCTCTTCTGAAAACAATGCGGTATTGCTAGAATTAAATAAAAACTATAATACATATACAGTATTCACAGATATATCATATCAATTAATGTAGTCTACATAGTGCATATGAGACAGTCATTTCGAAACTATAGAAGTTTGTGCTTTTCAACGTCAGATTTTACAGAATAAAGTCAAACTCCAAATTTCATTTGAACATAGCACCCGACTCTTTTAAGAAAAAAGAATGTTGAGTTTTCTTCCAAGAGAATCATGATGCAAGTATGTTAGCTGCCTCTGAAAATGTAAAAGTAAAATACATGTATGATTAAACATCTGCAGTTATACTTGAGACACCTAAACATTTAAAATCAGAAACTTACGATTTAGTGGACAATTTTTCGCGAGACGAAATTTTCGATGTTTGAAAAGTAGACAGACTTACTCGTGAATGTAACATTTGCGATAGAAGAATTATCTATTCATAAATCATTATGAACTGAATCTGTCGCGAAAGTTTTGAATTAACGGAATGGAAAATACGCGAAATATAGTTAAAATTAAACCATAGCGAATATAAGTCAAATTGTTTGATAGATTTCGTCTTTCAAGCTCTATTGGTCACAGAGAATACAGGGTAAATATTGTAGGCGAACATGAATAGTTTTACAGTAGTTACTGACCTTTGATACTTATAGACCCATCTCCGTCGTGATCTAACTGATCAAATAAATCATCACACTCTTTCTCTGTCAAAGACTCGCCAAGACTTGTAAGACATCTTTTCAACTCGTCTCTTTCCAAGGTTCCATTTTTATTTCGGTCAAATTGACTGAAGAAAAAGAAAATAACGTCACCAAACGACAACAAATGTCATATAATTTATTTTCTCTCAGGTTCCGTTTTCTGTTAGGATTAAATATTTGAAAAAAAATGCCGTTGATAATAAGTTATCGTTTAGAAATGTAAAACGTATTATTCATTATATTAATATATATAAGTTACTTATGTTGAAATTGTAAAGAAGACTGAAGACAATATATACATAGTCTATCTGTTTTGCTTTATACGTACCGAAATGCTTCCACAAGGTCAAATTCAGTGTTAAGATGAGTCAGTATTTCTTCTTTCAATATCTGTTCAAATAGCTCGTAGGTGACGTTTTCTTGAAAAGATAAAAAAAAAGATATGTAACATAATTGTACGGCGTATTAAATGCATGCAGTACGATTGGTATATCGTTAGTTATCGCTTGGCATTGATGTTCTTGTTATCAAAAGCGCTTGACTTACAGAGAAGACTTTTGGTTGCAAAACCGTGTATTCAGAGCGCAACCTAAACCTATGACAAAACTGTCAACTTTAGCTGGAAAATAGTACTATACATTTAGTAAATTTATAATAGATCTATTTAGTAAAACGGTCAAATTTTATTTCGGGTTGTTGTTGCAAATCGCAACTGAGGAAACAATGTATGAATACATTCCACATATACAACGTACATATTATGACATCACAACTCAGCGTCTGTAACTGTGATACACGGAAAATTAGATTTGAAAGAATAAACAAGTTTTACATTTCGGGAAAATAACAATATGCTACTTTCCGTATACTGAAAAGTCGTAGGTATGTAAAGACTAAATATTTATAGTCGATTGATCTACAAGTTGTATCTGTAGTGCCTGAACCCATTTCTTTTGTAATCAGACAATGACACAACCGATTTAAATATACGACCCCACAGATTACCGATTGCTAAATGATATTTGATCGTTGGGAGAGGCGGCGCTGTAAACACAATAACCCCAATATTCAAAAGTCACAAAAACGTTAAAATTGCCAGACTGTCATCAATCTGCGTGTAACACAGACGACCATTTATGATTCACTAAAATAAAATTAGCAGACATTTGGCAATATTTGATCATTCAAATCCTTTAAGAAGATGTTCTTGGGCAGATGTAAAGTGTAAAAAGAAATTTTTGGACATTTGCCTGATTCTTATCCTCCACTTCATTTCGATCGGATGAAGATTTGATGGACAATGAGCACACTAATGTTTTTTAAACTCATTTGTGGCTTGAACGTAATCGCCTTCAAGAATTGGTATTTGGTACTTTTCATGAATCTCTAATGGTCAGATTGTGGTGTGAAAACATCACTTTGGAGAAATACAGCACTGTTTTGAATCAATTGATCCAGTTGACGAGGTTTGTTGGATAAATGCATGGGAAAGGAAATTCTTATAAGGTTAGACAGATCAACTCCGTCAATAAATTTAGTGTTAAAAGGATATTTTTTTATCAAAGCGGGATATTTGAAATTGGTACCAGAAACCGTTTTTTAACAAAAACTTTACTGTTCTAGATCATTTAGTAGAAATTTAGGATTACCATAATTTACAGTTTTGTGAATTTCACATTTAGGGGTGTGGTTATGTAAACTCTCTGAGATAATGAAATCACCAGTCATGCTCATCAACTTTATACCGAGTATTGAGAGAAAGAATCCAATAATTTGTTGACAAATTTTCTTGACCGTATCTTTCAAAATGACTTTGATATGACACATAAGTGAGGTGTATACTTAGAAAAGTGTTGAGTGTACATTGCAAGGGGAAGTAACAGCTGCGGAGAAATAGAAAAATTCCCGCAAGAGCTACTTCCTCTTTTCAGTAAGAACATTAGCTCATCAAGTCAAATATTTGAGTTGGATGAAAGGAATGAAGTAGGGTTGTGAGCAGAAACAAATGCAAATACAGCGTGAACAAGGGGGCCATGATGGCCCTATATCGCTCACCTGAGTACAAGTGCACTTACCTAAGGAAGTCATGTGTTACTAAACGGAGGGAATGTCACTGTTTGCTAAAGAAGTCAATAGTCGCTAAAGGTCACAGGGCAGTCAGTGGTTGCTAAGGAGCAAGAAGATGCTTAAAGTTGCTAAGGAAGTCACTGGTTGTTATGGGAACTCATCGGCTACAAGGAGATTAAGTTGTTGCTAAGAAAGTCAATGATTGCTAAGGAAGTCACTTGTTCCTAGAGGAAGTCTCTGGTAGCTAAGGAACTCACTGGTTGCTAGGGGAGTTCATTTGTGGCTAGGGGACAAAGTTTTTCCCAAGGCAGTCAATGATTGCTAGGAAGTCACTTGTTCCTAGAGGAAGTCACTATTTGCTAAGGAAGTCACTGCTTGCTAGGGGAAGTAACTGTTTGCTAAGAAAGTCATTGGTTGTTAACGAAGGCAATGTCTGCACGGAAAGTAAGAGGTTGCTAATAAAGTCGCTGGTTACTAGTCCAAATTAGTTATTACTAAGGCCAATGGTTGCTAAGGCAGTCAGTGGTTGCTTTGTAAATCACTGGTTGCAGTAGGAACTCATTGCAAACTGCGATTTTGCTATAACTCCAAATACAAGGGACCCCAGGGCGAAGCCAATTGAGCCGATACGGGCATGATTTGAACAAACTTGGCAGAGTTTTACTAGACAATGCTACATCTCAAATATCTAAGGACTAGGCGTTGCTGTTTTGGAGAAGAAGATATTCAAAGGTTTTCCTATATAAGTCTATGTAATACGTGTGACCCCTGGACGAGGCAAATATTGGCCCCAGGGGCAAGATTTGAATGAACTTGCTAAAGGCTAACTAGACAATACTGCAAACTAAATATCTCTAAGCTCTAAACCTTGTGGTCATGCAGAAAAAGTTTTTTTGATTTGTTTCCTATATAAGTCTATATGAAAGACAGTGGCCCGTTGATGTGTCAATTTTGATCCCTGGGGCATGATTTGAATGATCTTTGTAGAGGTCAATTAGCCAATACAATATTCAGAATATCTAAGTTCTGGGCCTTGCAGTTTTGGAGAAGGAGAGTTTCCTATTTGTTGCTATAGCAACCAGTCTGAGAGTTCTGCATAAAATGGAATTCTTTGAACAGCTTTGGTAGATGACTACAAAGGGAACACAACTGCTAAGTTTCATCAACTCCTGTCAACTGTTTTAAGAGGATATGTCGTTTGAAGCAAAATGTTGACGACGCAGGATGAATGCCACTCGACACACGACGACGACGGACACAGGGTGATCCTCGAAGTTCAGCTTGAGCACGGTGTGCTCAGATGAACAAATATAGTTTTATCATGTATAGAATTTTGGGCGAAGTTTTAAACTTGTGTATCATAATTGATTACTTTGGTACTGAGGCAATTATTTTACTGATGCATTAGTTCATTGACTTTACATGGCTACTTTGATACGATATGCATATTTTTTATTTCACTGTATAACTCTGACCTACAGTAAAATTCCTATATGTCTGTATAGTAAGACAGTTTTGTTTAAAGAAACAAATGACAAAACTCTCGTTTACTGTTTCCTTTTGAGCCAGGTCCAACTTTATGCCTCCTCATTATTTTTTGCACCTCTCTGACTGTAGGATTCAAACCAAGGATCTGAAGACTTTTTCGGAGTTCTTTAGGCGACAACGCTCCCGATTTGTCAATGTCGAAATTTTCATACAGGTCTTTTATATCTGAAAAAGAGTACAACACATGAACATACAAACATTGTCATACGAAACACGCATAGATAGCACTAATATGTTAACGTTGTTTCCTAAGTGGGCTTGTCCTACTTCCGGTTTAGGCTCTGCCACATTTTTTCTTAGGTCGTTAGCCCCTGTTCCAATGTTCCAACAATATTTCAGCAATACTTCACCTATCATTTCTGGGAAGGACCCCCCCCTCTCCCTCTCTCTCCCTCTCTCTCTCTCTCTCTCTCTGTCCAATCCTCTGTTGGAAAGCGCTGTCAGAGTTTGAAAAGATACGACAGATGCGAGTCTTTGGGGGTAACCTTAGTAGTCAAAATGAAAAATCAGACTACGAGTGGTATATGGCAAGTCTGATTGAGAACCTGTTCTTCCCCACACCAACACAAGAAACGAAGGTAACCCTTGCGCGCAATGATAAGAAAAACAGGTACATTTATAACTGACAATATGTAATGAGATTCAATAGGAATGTGACAGGAAAGATAACTCGAGATAGATATAAGGTAGATTATATGCATAAAAAACTTACATTCCTTTTGTTGCTCTGTAAGTTCCCCTGATGGCATTTCAAATTCCTCCAAATCCTCATCCTCATCCGGGTTATACATACCAGCGAAGTCCTCGTCCATTGCCTGAAATTATTAGACTACGTCAAATAAATTATACACACATTGACTGTTTCTTTCCTACCTGTCATTAATATTTTAATCGTTCGTTTAATCCGAACGTTTTCACAGACTGCCAAACCAAACAAAGGTAATCATGGTTCTTAAAAAGAGCTGACCACTTGTGTAAAGCCTACTGTCGTAGTTTACAATCACTTCATTTAACAATATGTCAGCGAAAACAGCATGGTGTATTATATTTGAGTATGTCCGATATGTTTTGTCTGCAAATCGCTTACAATTATTCTTTTAAGACTAATAGAAAGAAAGAAAACTGTCGACTCCTATAATTAATTTATTTGATTTATTACTTTCAAATACATTCAACTTGTAGGTTATACAAATATGTTTTCATTAGAGAAATAGAGCCTTTTCAAAAGTTTCAAAAACTCACAAAAATAATATTTAAATAAAACTGAATATACGAAATTACGGAAATGTATATTGACCCCCTTTATTTATATAAATTAAGTTGGTAAAAAACATTCTTTTTCTAATTTGAGCCTATATATAAGTTTCGAATCATTTACCGTTCTATCTAAGAACAAAGTTCTAGTTTACTGTAGTAAAGTGTTTAAATTAAGAAATATGTTTTATCAGTCATTCATACTCTTTTTACCAATTTTATTGTAGTAAATCATAGTGAAAAGTTATGATTCTTTTATGCTGAAATGTATGTAAACCTGTAAGTGGAGGAAGTTAAAAGCGAGGGAGAAATATTTCTTTGTGTTTTCTGTAACTTTTATTTTGGCAGGAACTATTCAGCTCATTAGTTTAGTACAAGGTGTCAACTATTTGTCATATACTTATTCCCTAAATTTGCTATTATCACCAACTGCAATACATGATCCTTATAACATTCATCTACAAAAAAAAAAAAAAAAAAAAAAAACAAGCAGTACAACTATTTCGTAGTTTCCTTTATGTTATACTTCAACAAGTTATTTAGTCAGAAGTATTTGATGACTACTATAAAATACACACATATCTTGATAACTTAAGCAAATGTAGAAAATTATAAAGGGGGTCAATTTACGTTTCAGTACAAAATACATAGAGAGAAACGGAGTTAATAAGAACATTAATCTGTGTCGCAAGATTTCAAGTCTTGATTAGGAAATTACAATGCCTGTGTAATATTATATGCACATACTTGATCCGATTTCAGATGAAACATTATTGTTATACGGCTTATCGCTAATTAAAAATCTACAAACAGCTTTGTCGCGTCCAAATTATCCAAGAAAAATTGCATATACACTTTAAATTCAAAATAATTGTTTGTCCAATATTAATTAAATCTTGAATTCATCGGTAGTTTCCATCGCGTACTTTAATGTTTTACAGTGGAGAACTGTCTGGTTCAATAAGGAAAATATTCGACTTTTAATCCTTAAATAGGATTTCTTTCACCAAAATAATTCTTTCATGTAAATAAATGCGCAATGAGCTGGCATGAATCTATCATTTATATCTTTCAAGTAGCCTATTGACATGTACCGGAATACTCTATACACAAGGTTGTTTTATGAATTTTGCATATATTTGTAACGGATTCATGATGTTATTTACAGTGTCATAATGCACCTATTCAGTTCGAATGAAATTATACGCCAGGGTCCTGATCAGTTTAAATCTTTTAGAGAAATAATTACATCTTTCGCAAAATATTGCCAAAAATATCGAAATATAATCAGTACCCATAACATTCTATACATGCTGATTATGTATTTCTAATAAGGGAGATTACATTTGCCTACATGATTTTAAAACCCTTACAGAGTTATCTTACTTCTCACTATTTACCGTATCGAGAGTGATTTGGCGTCGACAGTGAATTTGACGCTATGGATCGAAACAGGTAGAGCTAACTCAATTAACTTCCTTTGCTGCCAACAATGTAAGGGCTAAATGATCAAGCTCTGTCAAAAGATATGGGCCAGAAAATATTCTGCTTGAATAACAAAAATATACTATCATCCAGCATTTTATAAAGTAGCCGAGTTTATTTTTTGCTCTCAGTAAAAGCTATTTAGTAATGTTTGTCCGTTCGAGTATTCAGGTCCATTTTCAGAAAACACTTATAATTTTTTCTTTACATGTTATTATAATGAACAATTATCAAGATGATTGAAAATGAAGTTGACCCCGCCTGAATTAACGCCTGAATTAACACAAAGTGGAGAGTAAACAGACACCAATCTGATTTTACAATAAGTTATGGAATTGGCACTAATAACTGGAGGCGTCGCAAGTGCACATATAAAAGTCCTAATTCCGTTGTTTTAAGGAGTGGATCAGTGGTCCGGTGGAAACGCGCGGGACTTGTAATCCAGGTGTCGCAGGTTTGATTACCCGCTTTTCCAACTAACATAACTAGTGGTAAACCTAAAAACCGAGGTCCCATGTATCGGTGCTGTACACCGAGCATGTTGAAGAACCAGGGGGTGTTTCTGGAACGGGACACGTTCTGTATCTTGCACTATCCCCCGAACCCGAAATATCTAAACTCTTTCATATGGATTATCCGGTACCATCGATAAAACTATAAATTTCATACATCTTAAGCCAGTTTATCTTCGGTCGTTTATAAGACAGCAAGAATTAAACTGCTGTTTTCTGTCAGAAACAGTAAAAAGTGTCCCTCATTAGACTGTTCATAGTTGCTCCCAAGTACCCTTTCAATCAGTAAATGAGAAATTTATTTTCGGGGTGAAAATACGGTGAACATCCATACCGTTTATAACGAAAGATGAAAGTGAAATGTCTTACTATTTCAGAAAAGGGCTATGTAAATCAATCGGTTTCCTTCCTAACAATAGCCCTGTTGTTTTTACTTATTTCGTTTTGCCCTTGATGCATTCTAATAACGAAAGGATAGAAAGCTTTCGTTTCTGCAAAAGAGTTAAGTATCATCAATGAATTGACTTATCTGTAATTCTAAATATTTATTCTTATGACGCTTTGCATAAATTTCTGTCGCATTTTGTATATATTTGCCATATAAACTGGAACTAGATAAAAAAAACTGTAGAACAAAGTATGAAGGTGAGTTGATTTAATACCTCTTTGACAAACATAAGCCTTAAATTGAAAGCCAAGCGGGCAGTGTTTTGCCATGATTATACCCACGTCTATTTCAGAGAAAAGGCTTTCCGTTTAAAAGTTGACATGTCGGGCAAATCCAAAGCGAAAATTGACATTTGACCCTACATTAACCCAATAATAAAAACTGAACGAAAAAAAGTATTTTAAAGTTTTATCGTTGGTACCGGATTATCGGTAGGGAATTAGTAAGGGATTAGTAATTTTGGGTGTTCGGGGGATAGTGCAAGATACAAAACATGTCCTGTTCTAGAGAAACCCCTGGTTCTTTAACATGCCCTGTGTACAGCGCCGATACATGTGGCCTCGATTTTCAGGTCTCATCCGAAGGACCATTAGTTATGAGTAGTCAGTGGAGGAGCGGGGGATCGAATCTGCGATTCCTGGATTACAGGTCCCGCGCGTTACCACTGGACTGTTTGCATTGTCATTTGATATACCATTTTATAGTCGCATTCTTTAAGTAAAGAAAATTTAATGTTCGGCACCACAAACTGCCTATTAATGAGACGAACATGTTCCTAGTTGTAAATAAAAAGCTATTTTTATTGTCTTTGAAACGACCTTCGTTAAAGTCATTGAGCACTGACTCGGTCTCTTTTTTTTCTTAGCGTCACCTCTGTAACACTGGTACCACCTCTTCTTGTAAAACGGATTATGGTAAGGCAAATCATCGTCATACAGAAACTTATTTATTTGATAACAAACTGGCTTCTAAACAATGTGAACTCTTCACTTGGCATGAATTCAGGTGGAATAGTTGGCAAAATGTCACCTTTCGTTTTGAATTGGCCCGAAATGTTCGCGCGTAGAGAAATACAGTAAAACCTAGATCACCTGGTAAAATCACAGAAAAAAAACACTTTATAACCCACATTTTATACTGAGTTATCTATCTTAAGTTTGAAACTGGGTCACGGGTCCTAAAAACCTCTACTGGATACATTTTATACTCAATCATCCTGAAAAACCATCAGATAATTTTAAACTGAGTCACGTTGGGTTAAAAACTAGGGCACCGGGTCAAATCACAGAAAATACCTTAGTAACACTGTAATATTTGAATAAGACAATAACCTTGAACATTTGTCAAACTTTTAGTTTTGATTAAGTCTGGTTTAATTTGAAGCTAGGTCACATGGGGTAAAAATTTAAAACACCAGGCCAAATCATAAAAAAAAATCTTGTGAACACACCAGTATCCATTTAAATCCAATCATCGTAAAAATTCGTCAGAATGTTTGTCTTGATCAAGTCAAAGTGTTTTTGCCCATGCCGGAAAAACCGGTCTGGCACCCCTCCTATGCCAGACGACTCTCGTGAATTACTTGTGACGTAACGTTATAAACATTGTGACGTCACGTTCCTAAATACAACGTCGGAAAATCGTTTGTTTTTCATGACAATTCATCATTTTGATAAGTTTAGATTAGAAATCTACTTTAAAGTGCAAGACGGCATGCAAGAAAAAGTTTCCATCATGAAACACTTGTCTCAGATGGAAATATCCGTCACCTCGGGTAACTGTTTTTCGGGAACTCGGCAGAGCCTCGTTCCCGCCAAAACAGTTACCCTCAGTGACGGATATTTCGATCTAAACCTCGTGCTCATGACATAAATTATCAATCGCTATCGTCGCTTCGTTTATCCTCGTCGCCGCTTCGTGTATCGCCTATCGTCATTGTGATTTCGCTCGTCACGTATCGCTTTGCTGACAAGCAAGCGGATGGCGATACTCGAAGTGACGATGGCGGCGATTTGCAATATGCAATGTCACGATGATGATGTGCGATATATGAAGTTACAATGTGCGGGATACCTAATTTTTTTCCAGCGTGACCTCGCGTATCGCCATCGTAGCTTCGCCATCATCGTTACTTTGTGTTATCGCCCATAGAATAATTACAGAGAGGTGATGGTCCTAACAGAACACCTTAGAGATTGGGGGTATGCCTGTCTGCCTCTTTAAGTTCACTGAATGCTTTAGGCTTAGCTGTCTCATCAATGCATAATTATCACGAAGCAGTCTACACTCATCTTTCACTTACGTTTTCGCATTTATACATGTTTTGGTAATCATTCAAATCGTAATATATTTAACATTTTTGCGAATTCTAGTTGGTCTTACCTTTTCAGTTGATTTAAATGTTATTTCTCTTCTTTGATTTTTACCATCAGTTGAAAAAACGTAAAGTTGTTCTCGTAGCAATGACAGCAAACATCATGAATACTATTAGGGATATGTTAACGCTAAAGATTTTTCTGCGAGAGTCCTAAGAATATAACAAAGAAGCACCAGCGGAACAAGTCTTGTTGTAAAATTACCAATTATTAAATACATTACAGTCAATATTTAATTGGCTATCGTACATCAGGAACAGCTAGTGTCATATTTTTGTTTTAACAAGAAAGTTGTCATGGATTGTTGTTGAATTTCCTAAAACATGCTTTCACACCAGCATGTTTTGTAAATTCAACAACAATTAAGGAAATCCTGTTTCCGTATAATGGCAATTAAACGCTTCCGTATTGGAATGTATACACTGTCCTAGTTTAAACCAATCAAATTAGAGGGTGTGTTCGCGGTTACCAATCGTTTCACTATGTTAGCTTTACCTTGAGCGCAAATATTTACAATTAGAACACGTGGGATACAGGATTATAGCAAAGTTTGTAAGTTACTGTACAATTTGCCTGTTTTAACTCAATAGTTATGAATGATTAAATTAGACCATATCATAAAGGATGTAGATATAATCCAAGTAGTTTAAATTTGAATTGAAGCAACCACCTAAATCCCATGTAAACTTTGGTAAATATTTCATCATCTTAAAGTACGGTTACTTATTGTGTATATTATCTACATTGTCTATAGATTTATAATTTTAGAGGGAGTAAGACATTTTAAGATTCGTGAAAAAACTAAGAAAGAAACTAACCAAACTAGAGTTCTAATTATGTTTTATTTGATGTAATTGAACAGTTGTGCCCTAACACTGTTTTGATCTTTTGTTTATCTCAATGCAGTCTGAAATTTTGTCTGTCATCTAGTCAGCTATCAACATGTATAAATAAAAAGAACTACGGTTCAGCTTTTTGTGAACAATACACTGGACTTATATGTAGTTATGTTCAATGACGTGTTACCGAAACTGAAATTGAGTATTTCGTCCTTGGTGAATCTCATCCTTTACTGGAAATGTTTTGACTTTTCCGATAAACTTACAGAAAGGCATTAGCACTTTTTGTTTGTAATTGTGCTTATTGGGTCCACCATCCTCGTTCGAGGCATAGTCGGTACGACCCGAAGGCATTAGCACTGTGCATAGCTATCGATTTTAATGACCTGACAAGGTCACCTTGACGCAGACAGTTGTGACGCACTGTATATGTGAATAAACTATTCATTAGGCTAACACTGATGTAACAGTGTGCCTATTTAAAAAAAATGAATCACTAAAATAACACAAAGCATAAGTTTAAAAAATTGACACTTAACAACAGTGCATGCTTACACTTTCAAAATTATTGTTTTATCGATACAGATGATAGCGTTCTATACAATGTACATGACATTTATTTTTATGTGCATACAGTATGTGTGCGTTAGCATGTACTCGCTTGGAGGCATTAACAAGTATTGGAAAAATCACTTTCATTCGCCAACCTTTCTTTCGAATTGTGGTTATCTAAGTGCATACCACTCCCTTCTTTTTAATGAAAGTCTCAACCTCTGTTACAGATGCGGTTACATCATCCTGACTACTTGTGTTTCCGAATTAGATAGTGTGTTCAAACAAGCCAAAACTTTCTTAGAAAATAGAAACAAGGACAAACATAGCCAGTTCATCAATAAATGTACACGTACTAAAGAACGTAGAACTCGGAGAACTATCAAGCTAGCAGACGACAAACTATTATTGGAATACATCTGTATTTGTCCTTAACATCTTCAACCTT
This sequence comes from Saxidomus purpurata, assembly GCA_022818135.1. Lineage (NCBI taxonomy): Eukaryota > Metazoa > Mollusca > Bivalvia > Venerida > Veneridae > Saxidomus > Saxidomus purpurata. Next base: position 65,765,357 of record JAFMSR010000001.1, on the reverse strand, counting down.
CAGTTAACGGATTCTGGTGAAGGATTACTTGAAAAGTGGAAATTGCAGATACAAAAGTTTTCATTTAATGGCAACACCGGTCATAATTGTTCACGGAGGCGCATGGGCTATTCCAGACAATCTCGTACAACCGTCACGTGACGGAACTAAATGCGCTGCACGTGCAGGTTATGCCGTGTTAGCCAAAGGTGGATCAGCTTTGGATGCTGTGGAAGCTACTATCCATGTACTCGAAGACGACTCAACATTTGACGCCGGTATGTTTATATTTTCCTTTTCTTTACATTTATTACAGTGTTACCCCTACTTGAGTGTCACCCCTTTGTTTCTCAGCACATTTACGTCCCGTATGCTATCCTTATATGGCATGCTGTCACCAGACAGGTAGGCATACCGTAACCATTATTCAACTAGCCCGCGACTCAATAATCATACGACCTCGCGCTCCGACGACGGATGCCTACACCAGTAGTCTAAAGCAGACAGTATAAATATTACACGAGCTCATTTGTAGCATAAATTGATTTCCCGTCCATGTTCTCCTGGCTCTTGGCACTTATAACAATCCATATAGATATAATTGGTATACAATAGAATAGTTTTGACCTTGAGTTTGCTTTTTAAGTAGATTTTACTGTGTTTATTTGCCCTGTCATTGCACTATGACGAGAGATTGTAATAAATCTTTTATGTCAGTTTATATTTTTTAGTATTCAAAAACGGTGAAATTGCATCATAAAGAAAGTTATGAACGTTAAAGAGTACGAGTAAATATATCTTGTTAGGATCACAGAGAGCTAGATCTGTTATTGTTTTTCAAAACTGTGTTCTTTGTCCTCATATACATGTGCAAAGGGAGATAAAAATAAGATTTATTGGAAAAATCTATCGCCACAACTAAAGAAGTTCATATTTGTGAAGCAAAAGTTTGCCTTACTTTTTTTCAAAATAAATACAATAACATTGCATACATGACTTTTGTTTTGGAATCAAGCGTTAATTCAGTAATAACATGTATGTCCTCAAAATATACGGCGTATAATCCCCATTGGTATAGCTGATTGAGGTTCAAGTTATTTCTGGTATTGCCACATGCCTCTTATTTATCGATCTCCTTCGATCCCCGTCTTGTATCAATTCCTATACCTTTTGTCAGCAAATCTTATATATCTTTTAATAGGTCATATGTATGAGTGTATGTTTTCAAAGGTGGAAAATGAAAGAAAAAGTCCATGTTATTTTGTATATTCCCTTTATTAAATTGTTGCCTTATACCGCAAATAATGAGTTTTAGAGGTCCAGTTTTGTTTAAGTTCAAACTGTTGTTTCATCCTTTAACCGGTGTGGTTAACGTTGCATAAATATATCCCAAGATAAAAGGGCAAGGGTCAGATAAGTTTAGGCCGATTTTGATCGTGCCTCCGCACATTGTACATGTATTATGACGACCAGATAAGTTTGTTTGGCTTTAATTCCACATTTGAAAATATCACCTGAGGTTGACATTGAAAGATTTGGAAAACAGATAAAAAATCTATGCCGATACAGACGTACGCACACACAAGTAAATTTGAACATGTGCAGTGAGTCATATATACATGCAGGCGTGCATACAATGGTGGCGCATTTTAGTATGTCTATAAAAATACTGTACTGTACCAACGTTCAAGTGTCACAATGGCAATTTGAAAAAACTTTTGAAATGTATCTAGGATAAAATCTGTCCATATTTCGCAGTTCCTCACATGTGAAATTTATCTCTTTTAAATCTTCAATCGGTTTAAAAGCTTAAAAAATTTGAACAAAATGACTACACGCTTATTTAGGTTGTATTTCTGCATTAAATGAAGCTACAAGAAAACTAATACAACGCGAACTGTGACATTATGTTAACTTTAACTGAGCTTCTGTAGATTATATAAAACAATGGTGTCTTATGAATGTCATTTGACATCCGTGACCCCAGGCACAAACAACAGACCACTGAGAAGAAATCTGGAAAATGTTCTAACCTGTTGACATTCTGCCAGCATTGAATCCTGCATATATACTGTGAAGGAAAAATATTACAAATGACGTACATTTACTTCTAAGCCATAAATACAATTCTTTGTGACGGAGAACTTCATAAAACGTAAACGTCAATTTTGATTACAGGAACTGGTTCAGTATTGACGGCGAATGGTGACGTAGAAATGGACGCCGTCATCATGGACGGCAAGACGTTAAAGTCAGGAGCCGTCGCTTGCGTTCATAACATAAAAAATCCTATAACTCTAGCCAGGGAGGTTATGGAAAAGGTAAAAAAAAAACGATTGGAAAGTGAAAACACACTTAATTCAATTTAATCATCAAATCACGATCAAATTCATAATAGATGATGTTAAGACAGCCACGAAACATTACCGTACAAACTTAGAAACATTTCTATTCTTTCCTATTCAGATATATATATGTTTGTCTCAGAGGACATGAAAACAATGACGCGAAGAAACGTTTGTATGTTCAGTTGCCTTCTATATTCTTTCTAATCGTTATTTCTGCCTGGGAGAATCAGAAATAGAATCAGTCAATAATTAACGTACGATGCTTCATGAGAAAGTCAATAACCGTGTTAATTCTGAGGAGTGCTTGCCGAACAAGCGTAAGTTCAAGAAAGAAGTACGAGCGCATTTTGGGCCTAATAAGAAATACAAAAGTATGTAGGTATTCGACAGGTTTGCCTCGGGTATTCGGAAGTATTCACTCTCCATATTTAAAGTATAAGTATGCTAAATATGTGAGAACTCGAACCGTAGGGAACCTGCGGACCTACATGTATGTTAGATGGCTGATTGGCTGAATAAAGGGGATGTGGGGAGAGAAACTCTGGATATAAATAACAACTGAACTATTTGGTATTTGAAATACGTAAATGGGGGTGGTTTCATTCAGCTCCAAATTGAGGTACTGGATAACATGTATAAATTTTGCTATTTTTCTGTGGGACTAGGATTATTATGCCCCCGAAGGGTGGCATATTAAAATCGCACCGTCTGTCCGTCCGTCCGTCTGTCCGTCCGTCCGTGCGTCCCCACTTACAAATTCGTGTCCGGACTGTAACTTTGTCTGCATTGAAGGTTTTAAAATAACTTGGCACACATGTCTAGCACATCAAGACGACGTGTCGCGTGCAAGACCCACATCCCTACCTCAAAGGTGAAGGTCCACTTGGAGTATGAAGGTTATGGATCCTCTATTATGCACACATTCGTGTCCGGACTGTAACTTTGTCTGCTTGAAGGATTTTAAAATAACTAGGCACACATGTCTAGCACATCAAGACAACGTGTCGCGTGCAAGACCCACGTCCCTAGCTCAAGGTCAAGGTCTCTTAGAGTTTGAAGGTAATGGATTCCTCCATATAGCTTATGCACACATTCGTGTCCGGACTGTAACTTTGTCATGCATTGAAGGTTTTAAAATACTAGGCACAAATGTCTAGCACTCAAGACGACGTGTCGCGTGCAAGACCCACGTCCCTAGCTCAAAGGTCAAGGTCATCTTAGAGTTTGAAGGTAATGGTTCCTCTATAAAGCATTATGCCACTTCGTGTCCGGACTGTAACTTTGTCATGCCTTGAAGGTTTTAAAATAATTTGGCACAAATGTCAGCACATAAGATGACGTGTCGCGTGCATGACCCACATCCCTACCACAAAGGTCAAGGTCCCTTAGAGTTTTAGGTAATGGAATCCTGTATATATGCTCTTTGTGTCCGGACTATAACTTTTTATTATGCTTTGAAGGTTTTAAAATAACTGTGCACAAATGTCTACACTCAGCGGATGTGTCGCGTGCAAGCCCAAGTCCCTACCTCAGGTAAGGTCCACTTAGTGTTTAAAGTAATGGAATACTGTATGCTGATTCTCTGTCATGCTGGAAGGTTTAATTCATAGCCTTTATTGAGCACTGGAGAGGCACAGACTGTGAGGCCCTCTTTCGGGGGCATTCGTCACTTGTGGGGACAGCTCTAGGATTTTTTGTAATATGAAATGCATTTCAGCAGTCGGCGAGAGTTTGGGTAGTCGCACTGGCCGAAAACCCTACAATGCAAGTCTATATGGAAATGCATTTAGGCATACTTATACCTAAATTAGGTTATGCAAGAGTGTATAGCCGTAAGAGTAATAGAAGCATTTATTAAGGATGGTGTTTTCTGTATCATTCGCCTTAAAATCCTAGAAATGATGATCATCTGTGATTTTTCTACTTCTATTTCAGACTGACCATTGTTTACTTGTTGGACCAGGAGCAAATTTATTTGCAGAAGAAGTAGGAATAAAAAGAGTACCAACAGAAACTCTAGTTTCCGAAGAAGCTCTTAGAGAACTTCAATGTTACAAAGCGTATGGAAAAGCAGTAGACGATCTATTTAGGCAGCGGTAAATGGCGTTTTTGAACTGTACATGTATACTTACATATCAATGCTTTTAACAGACCTGAAATGGCAAGGCCATTGCGCTGAAAACAAATTAACCTTAGAGGACATATGAACAAATGCAGTTCTGTCAAAATTTCGATTTATTTTTTTATTTTCGACAACAATTAAACGCCTGCTACATGTGCATCGTACTAAGCTGGTCGCGAGGTCAACTGTGTTCTAATCGGTTTTAAAGGTCACTGTCAATATTTGAGGTCGAAAAAATAAATCCCCAGCGGTCAAGCTATATTATTATTTCAAGTTGTCTCCTTTTGTTGCCTTCCTTAACGTTAAGATTTGTGCAGTTATGCCTAATTTCACTAAATTGATAGTCGAGTGTTATTTAAATATTTAGTTGAACTTTTACGATCTGAATGACTTGTATTGTGCACTATTTTACAAAGGGATCAGTCACATGCTCGTCGACTATATGTGGTAGATGTCACGTTTTTCTCTGGTGTACTTCAAAATAGTTTGTTTAAATACGGAAGATACATCAGTACAACAGACTTAAACTTTTGTGAAAGAAAAGCACAAAAAACAAAACGTTTAAAAATAAAAAAATCATACCGAAGCGTTAGTATGAATATATGATTTATGTTTTTGTTTAATGTTTTTATCCTAATATTAGTAAGCGTATCTTTTTTTGAAATATTCATCCACATTGTTCCGACAGTCGTCCCACTGTGGGAAGTTGCATCTATCATGATCATTCAAACTCCGCTGACTGGATTCGAATCGGCGACCTAGGATTAGCAATCCGACGTTGCACTCCTTATATACGTAACAACGTATAAACAATAAATTAGTTATCACCCATACTTGTTCTATAGAAAATAAATTCTCCTGTCGCCGGTCTTTCTATTTAGGATAAATGCTTATGAATAAATGATATATTTGTGATTCTTCAGCCTGCGGCCGCCCAAAGGTATAAAATAACTGCCTCCTACAATTTATAATTAATTAATTAAAACAGCAAATGCATTTGGCAAATAGGATAAAGTATACTTTGCACATTAATGTAGGTGAATCTAATTATTCAGTTTAACAATAGGAATGAAAGACAGGTCAAGGAGAAGACAGTCCTAAAATGATATGACACGTTATAATGTCAGAGAAATTCAACAAAGCATACTTGTATACTAATGAAATGTCGGTCACTTCAACTAATTTTTGGACATCATCGTAGCTATAGGCGAGATTGTTTTCTCGGTGAGGCAAACTAAAGCTATTTGTCTCATGAATTTAGTCTTAACACAGTTTAATATATGTCACATTTTCGGTGAAGTATTCTGCCTGCAACTTAAGTTACTTATCTTAATTGGCGGAGGGTGCATGTACGCCAGTATGGAGAGCCAGAAAACTGCGAACTTAACGGGTTTTCAAGATGGTACCTATGGGTCAATATTGTGGTGAAAACCATGTACTTAAGGCTCTAAACATTCATAAGTCACCTCAATGGTGTCACTAGATCAGCTTTGATGATCGTAATCGCTCCAAACTGAAATACGAATTTCGATATGGCTTTGGCATCGTTTACGATAGATTTCTTCCTTTAAAGACATATGTGTATGTGTTATACATAACCTACATGTATATTTGGACCAATGACATGGAAATATTTCCTTCCCACCTGAAACAGATATTCACACCAAACTATATTATTCAGCCGTATAAACATGCAGGGTTTGATTCTTACAGGGGTAGTGGACATGACACAGTAGGAGCAGTCGCAATCGATTGTCAAGGAAACATTGCATTCGGGACCTCAACAGGTGGAATCTCATGTAAGAAACCCGGTCGTGTAGGGGACAGTCCTATCATAGGTAAATATTTGTAAAATTGTTGTCTTTGTTTAAGAGTTCATAAAATATAAGTGAACAAACTGAGTATTTTCGACACCCGTGAAAGTGTTAAGACTTTGAGTGCAAAAAGTTCACTTATAACTCCTGTTTAAACGTTGAAATGTTATATATCTAGCTCGACATTATCATCGGCATTCACCACTATATTCATACAGCTTAAAGAGCAGATACTGTTCACTGATGTATATATCTGGCAAGTGAAATGTTTATATGTTTGTTTATTGTTATTCAATGTTTCGGGTAATCATTGTCTTAATGTGCATGTTTGATATTCGTATTCAATGTTTCATCATTCATATTCTATATCTCGCTATTGTTATTGTATCTTTTATCATTCAGTTTGAATGGTGTTTTATTTATTTCTCGCGGAATGATGTTGCCGTGTTACAAAGCAAAACATTGAATAAGTACCTCTCTGTTTATTACAGGTGGTGGTGGTTATGCTGACAATGAAGTGGGTGGGGTGTCATGTACAGGGCATGGCGAGTCCATTTTAAAGGTTGTGCTGGCTTATCAAATTACCACGTTAATGAAATCAGGTAGGTATGGTGCTTTTTTGTTTATGATGGTTATATCCCTTTGCCTTTCCAGGGGTACTAACTTGAAATGCGTTCCTAGTGTCCTTACCTACGCATGAAAACCCTAGTGCTCCACCAGTAACTCTAGCTCAGTCAGAAAGTGGAAATGTAAATATGTGGGCCATAGTGATTTAGTGGTTATAACACAAAGGTTTGCTTCCTATATAGTCGCCAGGCTAAGGTGTTTCCCTAGGTAAGATATTTGATGCAACATGTACTTCAGTCCGCCTAGCTATAATAGGCACCAGCTGCTGGCTGTCTTCCCATTACTTGTAAGCGATTGATTCTGTCCTAAGTGGTTAAAATAAACTGGCAGAACCTGTTTCGTAATCGATATAAAACAAACTACAGTAGTCTAGCGTAAATGATGGAGAAAAGAAAATGTATCGATGACTTGTCAACATATATATGATATTCGTAAAGTTGGTTTGCAGTTCGCAGTTCGCGATTCGAATCGCGAACTGGCAACTAAGAAATCAGTTTGCAGTTCGCGCGAATCGCGAACTGGCAACTACTCTGCAGTTCGCAATTCGAATCGCGAACTGCGAATTGGCAACTACTCTGCAGTTCGCAGTTCGCAATTCGAATCGCGAACTGCGAACTGGCAACTAGTCTGTAGTTCGCAGTTCGAACTGCAAACTGCGAACATGTTTGCAGTTCACAATTCGAACTGCAAACTGATTTCTTAGTTGCCAGTTCGCGATTCGAATCGCAAACTGCAAACCAACTTTACGGATATTGTCAACATCTGGGTTCAATCTAGCTTGTCTGGTAGTACGCAGTTACAAAATTTACTGTAAAACAATGTACATTTGTATTTTCCCTTTTCTAAACAGTTTAATCCCAGATGGTTTATGACTACTTATTAGGGTAACTTAGCATTTAGGTATTTGGATGATTTGGACGCCATTTACGTCAATAAACATATGCGAACTCTAATTAGGTAGAAATCTAATGTTTCGAAAACATTCGGCATTAGTCGGTAGATAAAGTTCTTTACAGTTAAGGGGGTGGTTGTTTATAGCAAGTTGATTTCGTATATTAGAATGTACATGTAGTTCTAAATATAAAGTGATGATAAAAGGTGCCTGCTTAAGCAAAATGACCACTTACACAGTTTGATTTCTTGTCGTTCTAGGTTTATCTGCCCAGGAAGCCGCTGACAAAGCTTTAGCCAATATGGCGGAAAGAGTCCACGGTTTTGGAGGAGTTATTGTTCTTGGTAGTAATGGAGACCACATTACGTCTTTCACAACCGAGCGCATGGCCTGGGCCTGGGCCAAGGAGGGTACCCTTCACCACGGAATAAACCCAGGAGAAGACTTTACAGAACCTGTAGAAGTAGAGAATGGTGTATAAATTCAGGCCTCTGATTTGAAAGAACATTTAACGATTGAACATTTTTATATTGTAAATTGTTGCTACTGTATTTTACGCTTATTTTACATATTTTACATTTTATATAAAATATGCTTGATGTGGGAATCCTTGAAAACCGGCCGTTACAGGGTTCAAGATCGACAGAGAGTGTGAGAGAGAAAGAGAGGAACCTGGTGTGAGATCCCATCACTTGCGGGACTCAAGACTCTGAATCTCTTCCCTTACATCACTGCCAGCCCTAAAGATGTCTGTATTTTTGCAGTAGTCACCATGACTTTTGACATAGAGAATGCGCGGAACAGTTTAAATAAAATTTTAGGTTTAGCAGATGCATGTACGTGCGTTGTACCAGGTGAGCACAGAAGACATGCATATCGATATGTATACCATACCTCGAGTTGACAGGAAAGCACCTTGATTGATACTAATGTTTTATTTTTCTTGAAAAAGGTACCCTAGTCGAAAAACTTACAAAAGCACGAACTCGACCGATTAATTTTATTCTCTATTATAGATAAATGAGTGTGTGCATATGTGTGATTAAAACTTGTAAGTGCGGTAGTCGTGATTTATAACCGGATTTGTTATTTGCCGTTTTTAGTATGTCACACAAAAGCTGTAATTGTTATTTGTGACAAGGTTTCAATTATGAATACACAGTCTATGGTCAATGGTAATGATGATGCATATGTTGGTTCCTATAACGATTATTTTAGTGTTTTTTTGCAAGCATAATATGTACATAACTAACACACCCTGTATATATGAAACATAATATGGATTTTGTTGAACACTAAAGAACATGTTAGAAAATGTACTTTTTGTGTCTTTTTCTTCATGAAAAATAGGAGAAATTTACCTGACTGCAATTTCCAGTCAGTATAAGCTAGTTTTCCTGGCAGCATCGACCATGAGTCACTAGGCGGTGCTCAAGAGGTAGTGGTAATTCGCAGAGTCGACCATTTGGCGCATAATACCTGAAGTATCTCGGCAACTCCCACATTCGGTACCTACGGGAAACAGTCCCATATTCAATACCTACAGGAAACAGTCCCACATTCAGTACCTACGGGAAACAGTCCCATATTCAATACCTACAGGAAACAGTCCCACATTCAATACCTACGGGAAACAGTCCCATATTCAATACCTACGGGAAACAGTCCCACATTCAGTACCTACGGGAAACAGTCCCACATCCAGTACCTACGGGAAACAGTCCCACACGCAGTACCTACGGGAAATAGTCCCACATTAAGTACCTACGGGAAATAGTCCCACATTAAGTACCTACGGGAAACAGTCCCACATCCAGTACCTACTGGAAACAGTCCCACATGCACGACCTACGGGAAACAGTCCCACATGCACGACCTACGAGAAACATGTACCTACGTGAAACAGTCCTACATTCAGTACCTACTGGAAACAGTCCCACATGCACGACCTACGGGAAACAGTCCCACATGCAGTACCTACTACATGCAGTACCTACGGGGAACAGTCCCACATGCAGTACTTACAGGAAACAGTCCCACATGCAGTACCTACGGGAAACAGTCCCACATTAAGTACCTACGGGAAACAGTCCTACATGCAGTACCTACGGGAAACAGTCCCACATTCAGTACCTACGGGAAACAGTCCCACATGCAGGTGACTGAAGAGCCAACAACAGTCCCCCTCTACCACCGAGACTCTCCGCTCCAAATGTGACAGTCGGGTTTCCACCTCGCAGTAAAAACTAGTCTGTGAGGCTTCCATTATCCGGGATAGCTACAAGCATTATATAACACTATGGTATCGTCAAGGGTGGGGGTACCAGCCCCGTGCCCAACACTGCCGAAACCTGTCATCTACTCCACCAGTTCCGCTAGCAAAAAATGAATTCCGGGTCGAATAGTTGGTCACGCACGCGGCCAATTCCGATCTAGATCACGTGAGTGACCTAGCCCTGGCCAGGGCTTGACCTAGCCCTGGCCTGAGGCTTGTCTGAACGTAGCTAAAGGAAGAAGCCCCCACCACAAACAGATATTCTGTAGATCTTCTACTGAAGTCACGTATCTGTCGAGACCCAGTACCTGCTCTCGGTTTATACACTCACGATAATTCAGTCACGCAACTGTCTCTACGTCATTCCTGAAAGTCTATGACTCGGAAGGAGCTTGTTGTTTACGACAGATAAAAGGTTTAATCACTAGCGATTAAACAACTAATTATTATGGAATGTATATCGTTTTGTCGTAGTGTAGCTCAGTTTAGCTCTCTGATTCAAAAATGACGTACTTACACCCGTGTTCTTTTGTTTCGTGTTGGCGGCCCCGCCAGAACGAAAACACAATATGACAGAAATCAGCCGCAACAGAATTTAGAAGAATCGAATGTTGGTTGACACCGAAAAAGAGCACTCACATTGTATCCGAATCTCAAACTTGTAACTTGTAAAATGTAACGTGCCAAGGGACACAACTGTGTTTACATTTATATATCTTAACTCTCGAGTTCTTTCCACTTTTCATGTTTGTCTTGTACTTACAAAATATTCGATCAGATAACAGTAAAATACAGGCGATCCTGCGTGTTTTGAATATATAGATAGCCCTGCAAGCCTTGCAAGGTATTAGTTAAGAAGAGTTCGATGAAATCTAATCAATTGTATTGCCCGCTTTGATTTAATGATCAATTTCTTTTTCAATGCGAGGTTAATAGACATAGCGTCTTCTTTTGGTGTTTTTTTCTTCACTAGGTAAGAACACCACTCGACATCTTTTATCTCTTTTCTAAGTAATGAAAATAAACAGAAAGAAAAAGTTTAGATTGTAATTAGGCTTTCAGGCTTAAATAAAACTAATATTTTTCTTTTCAATCACTTTACCAAGCTTAGTTCTATCATATATTTTTTAAGACAACAAATTATGCTAAATGATGGTGGCATTGACTCAGTTACTGGCCCTCTTTGTGAAACATTGACACAGTTACTGTCCGTCTTTGTTAAACATTGACACAGTTACTGTTCCTCTTTGTTCAACATTGACATAATTACTGTTCCTCTTTGTTCAACATTGACAGAATTACTGTTATTGTTTGTTCAACATTGACAGGATTACTGTTCCTCTTTGTTCAACATTGACAGGATTACTGTTCCTCTTTGTTCAACATTGACAGAATTACTGGCCCTCTTTGTTCAACGTTGACAGAATTACTGTTCCTCTTTGTTCAACATTGACAGAATTACTGTTCCTCTTTGTTCAACATTGACACAGTTACTCTTTGATAAACAGGTTTGACGCCAATCCTGGGATAATGCATAATCTAATTTTATAATGTTTTCATTAGATGAGTGAACAATTGTGCCAGTAATAAAAATACGAAAAGAAATGTCCGCAATTTCATGTACGTTAAGAGAGAAAAAAACATGACAAATGTTCCATGTTCTGACAGTACCTCTCTTAAAGGTATTGATTAAATAATAGACTTGAAGGCGATTCTGTGGCAACACTTAACATGGCATTGCAGATTTTTAAAATAGAATTTTGAGCTTCCGTACAAAGCTTTAACGTACATTGGTATGTTTGTAGTCTATCCGTCGAAAGATAAGGGAGGGGTATGGGGTTGAATCACCCCCACGGGATTTTACATATATTTTCACTGATTAAACTTGTTCTCAGCATGTATGAGATTCGTTTTCCGAACAGTACTGAAAGTTTGTTGTGAATCGATCTTTTTGCCCGCAATGTTCCAATATTTTGCTACATCTCGAACGGATTTTCTTGTGCTATTCGGTATAGTTTTATTCGCTCACTGAAGCGTGAAGCCCTGCAGCTAGATCAATACGACTGATCCTCTTCCACATCATCTGACAACTATAGTTCAATAACAGTAAAAGGAGCGTGGCTGACACGTTCTTCTCGACAATTACCGTTGTATTCTTATAGGCTTAATTAGTTAATTGAAGACAAGGTGAGCTGATATTTGGACATCTATACATGCTTTACAAACGTATCGATGACGGGTTATCTACCGTAATTATACCTACCGTATATATCTGCCGTTTGCGCTTCAAGGGCGTGTTGCTTAGCTTCAAAATGGTACGATATGATGTGACGACAAGCTACATAATTAACTTTATTTTCATTTATTTCTGTAACCATAGTAACAACAAATAGTTTACGACTTAATTACAAAATATAGATACAATAAGAGTATTGTCAGAACACAGATCGAGACAGAGAAGTAGAAGAAGAACGAAGAATGGAGAGACATGTCTACATCATTATAGTATACACGTCGAATATCAACAGAGGGATCTCACATGTACGTTAAAAAATGTTATACGTGTAACGAATTACGTGTTGTTAACAAACATGCACGCCTTGCTATTGCGTCTAGACATATTTGTTGTTCCGTGAAGATCTGATTCAAACACACGTTGCTAATACATTTAATAAAATATAAATAAATATTGTTAAATGACATGTTTAACCCGGATCCGTTTATGCTAATTGGCTAATTTACATATGTTTGACAAAGCGTGTTATTAACTGAGAAGGTTTTAAAGTTTATTTTACAAACATGCAAGGGCGTACATTGAACGTTATGGAATGCGAAATGAGACCGTGTTCAGACGGAACAAGTCTATTGAAGTTCTGCAACAGTACGTTTCTCTGGAAACTGTGGAGTGATTATTGTTAAGTTGTTTTAGCAAAGAGCGCTCGTTAGATCTCTATGCTTTAGACATGCCAGTTCTGAAAAAAATGGCCAATATTGCCCTATATCGCTCACCTGCGACTTTGGCAATATGTGACCAAACTTCAACTGTAAATTATTATCATAAACACAAACATTCTGTTTGACCTTGACAAGGCAAACCTTTTGATCAAGTTACATGATGATTTGGTTGTAAATCTCACCTGTATGGCATACACAAGGTTTTTAACCGGGTGACCTAGCTTTTGACCTCAGATCACCCATATTCATAATCGATCTATTATACTGACAAAGTTTCATGAAGATAGAATAAAAATGCAACATCTATTGCATACACATGGTTTTTCTACAATTTTTAAGCCATGACCTAGTTTTTTACCCTAAATGACCCATGTTCGAACTCGTCCTAGATTTTATCAAGGCAATCATACTGACCAAGTATCATGAAGGTCCAATGAAATATGCAACCTCTATAGCAAAGTTTTTCTATGATTTGACCCCGTGACCTAGTTTTTGACCCTAGATGACCCATGTTCGAAATCGACCTAGATTGCCTTAATCATACTGATCAATGAAGACAGAATGAAAAATGCAACCTCTATTGCAACCACAATGTTTTTCTAAGATTTGACCCAATGACCAAAGTTTCACGAAGCTAGAATAAAAAATGCAACATTTATTGCATACACATGGTTTTCTACAATTTCACCCCGTGGCCTAGTTTATGACCCTAGATGACTCATGCTCAAACTTGACCTAGATTTAATCAAGGTAATCACACTGACCAAGTTCCATGATGGTCCAATGAAAACTGCAACCTCTATAGCTTATACAAGTTTTTTTTATGATTTGACCCTTGACCTTGTTTTTGACCCCGGATGACCAATGTTCAAACTCGACCTAGACTTCATCAAGGCAATCATACTTACACTGTTTAATGAAAATCCAATGAAAATACAACATCTGTTGCATACACAATGATTTTCTATGATTTGACCCCTTGACCTAGTTTTTTTTAACCCAGATGGCCCATATTCGAACTCAACTAAGATTTCATCAAGGCAATTATACTGACCAAGTTTCATGAAGATAGAATAAAAAAAGCAACATCTATTGCTGCACAAGGTTTTCTACAATTTTACCTCGTCACATAGTTTTTGACCCTAGATGACCCATGCTCAAACTTGACCTAGATTTAATCAAGGCAATCATACTGACCAAGTACCATGAAGGTCCAATGAAAAATGCAACCTCTATAGCTTATACAAGTTTTTTCTATGATTTGACCTCTGACATTGTTTTCGATCCCGGATGACCCATGTTTTAACTCGACCTAGACTTCATCAAGGCAATCATACTGACAAAGTTTAGTGAAATTCCAATGAAAATGCAACCTCTGTTCAGACACAATGTTTTTTCTATGATTTGAGCCCTTGACCTAGTTTTTTTTTAAATCCAGATGACCCATATTCGAACTCAACTTAGATTTCATCAAAGCAATCATACTGACCTAGTTTCATGAAGATAGAATAAAAAAGCAACATCTATTGCTACACAAGGTGTTTCTACTGTTTAACCCCGTGACTTAGTTTTTGGCCCTAAATGACCCATGTTCGAACTCGCCCTAGATTTTATTAAGGTTATCATACTGACCAAGTTTCATGAAAATCCAATGAAAATTGCAATCTCTATTACATACACAAGGCTTTTCTATGATTTGACCCTGTGATTACCCATATTCGAACTCGACCTAGATCATCAAGGCAATCATACTGACCAAGTTTCATGAAAATCCAATGAAAATTGCAACCTCTATTGCATACACAAGGTTTTTCTATGATTTGACCCCGTGACCCAGTTTTGACCCCAGATGACCCATATTAGAACTCGACCTAGATTTTATGAAGGCAATAATTCTGACCAAGTTACATGAAGATCCAGTGAAAAATGCAGCCTCTATTGCATACACAAGGTAAAGTATGGACAGACAGACACACAGACAGGCGACAAACAGACAGACGACGGACACCAGGCGATCACAATTGCACACCTTTGAACGCTTCGTGCTCAGGCGAGCTTTAACTTTCAATTTGAACCCCTAAAGGCTTTTCAGCAAAATTGTTCTCTTAGACTTAAACGATAATTACATATAAACTACTGAACTCTTACATTACTTTCATTCTCTATCATTATGGATAAGGTTCACTTGTACTATTGACTGGTAAGAAAACAAGATGAGATAAAAGCAACTATTAAGTAACGCAATGCATAAACATAAAAATGTTCAAAACTAAAACAGTTCACTTTAAACATATTTTATTGCCACTGTATTTACATTGTTTTTACAAAATATATCACAATACAAATATGAAAAGTAATAATAAATATATACGGTAAAAAGGTTGAGCCAGAAGTTCTAACAACTTAATTATGGCTTTCCCCTTTTACTTATGAAATAACATCCGTTCAAGCGGTGTTAGTCGTTTAATAAACAATTATTTGGAGTACTGATACGCAGTAATTAGCCACAAAGGCCGAAGGCGTGATTGGTTTATAATTGCGCATCAGTACGACAAATTATTGTTTATTAGACGATAACAACGCTGAAAAGGATGTTATTTCGATTTTTCACATGACCAGATATAACAAAAGGTGAATAAATGCAAGCGAACGCTCATTTAACGTCATGCGGCGCAATACGACGTCATGTTTACAGCATATCGGTTCCCGCGTTGTTTATGGTTTAATATAACATAATTTTTCTACTCTTTGTATATAGAGACAAAATCGTGAGTCATGTTAGAATATAAATTCTAATATGCCTCGGACATGGAAGTAGCTCCTTCCGACTTTTCTAATTTACTCCCGCGCACTAAATAAAATATAGAAATAGAAATAATATCAGTATAAATACATCAGTCGCATGAAAAAGTTTTGTTTAAGAACCTAAATATTATTTTTGATTACGTCAAGTAAGCCTTAATACCTACACCTTGCTTTCCTTTAAATAAGCCAAGAAATTCAGTATTAACAGTCATGCAATAGTTTGATTCCGGGAGACAAAACAATGAATGAAAACGTTTACGTCATCACACTGACGTCATTACTCCACGTTAAAACGTTGTACAGTTCAAATTAACGGTACACATTTAATCGATTGTCTGTTTTTTTTAGGTTCTGAATCTGACGTCTTCCGCATAATGTCACAGTCAGGTATTTTTCATATTTTATGTATTAGATGATTAAACTAAAATAAGTTTGTATAATATAGTTATGTATGATATCTTGAATGGTTGCCCGAATATGGGAGTGAATTCCAACAGCAACTATTTATGCTATTTTACACATTACCGCCGAACTGAAAAAGGTCCGTAGTAGTTACGATAGTTTTCAAAAATTCGGCTTATAAGAATCGAAATAATCTATGTCTTGGAGTGCTTTATCCAAATTGAAGCATTTCCCGTCGGTAATGTGCCTGTGTAATAATTCACTCGGGCTTCGCCCTCGTGAATTATTCCGCCAGGCACATTGCCTCAGGGGAATGCTTCAATTTCGATAAAGCACTCCAAGCCATAGATTATTTCTTAAATTAACAATTTGACAGCGTTGTTAACTTAAAACATTAATGTCAATAAATGTATGAACGTATTTAAATAAATAAATAAATATTTTAGATGTTTATCGTTGGTACAGGATAATCCATATGACCAACGCCCGAGAAGAGTTTAGTTATTTCGGGCGATAGTGAAAGATACAGAACGCGTCCCGTTCCAGAGACACCGTCTGGTTTTTAAATATGCCCGGTGTGCATCACTGATACATCGGACCTCGGTTTAAGGTCTCATCCGAAAGACCATTAGTTATGTTAGTGAAGATCGAACCTGCGATCCCTGGATTACAATTAACATTATAAGCAATTAGGCATGTTCAGACAAAAGACACAAGAAAATGCATGCATGAAAATATTGTGTCAGTTGGTCGACAGTTAAAAGAACATGGTTTTCGTTAGAATGCAGACACGTGCTGGAAGGCGTCTGGTAAGTCTATTTCGTTTTTTATTACTGACATGCATTTAGTGTAAAATACAGTGAATTTAAATTATCATTAGATCAACAGTATTCAGCTTATGCATGAGCGCTAAATCACTTAAAATAAGAGAGCCATGATGGCCGTATATCTCTCACCTGAGAACAAGTGTACTAACCCAAAAAGGCAATGGTTGCTAAGTCATCGGTTGCTAAGGAAGTCAGTGGTTGCTATAGAAACTCATTAGAAGCTAGGTTTTTCCTATAACTCTATATAACAAGTCCCCCCCCCCCCCGTGTTTTACGAAAAATCATGATTTGAACACACTTAATAGAGGACCACTAGACAATGTTACACACCAGATATCTAAACTCGGAGGAGAAAGTTTTTCCTATACCAAGTGAAACCCCGAGCAGGGTCAATTTTGACCCTTGGGGCATGATTTGAATACGCTTTTTAGAGGTTCACTAAACACTGTTACACACTAAAATATCTTGGCTCTAGTGGTTTCGGAGGAGAAGATTTGTAAATGTTTCCGTTATGTCCATGTAGAACAAGTGCCCCCCTAGGTAGGGCCAATATTGACCCAAGGGGAACGATGTGAACAAACTTGGTAGATGTCTATTAGACAATGCTGTATACTAAATATCAACGCCTTGTGGTTTTGGAGAAAAAGATTTTAAAAGTTTTTCAATCATAAATCTATGTTAAATCAACCCCGGGCAGGGTCATTTTTGGCCTGGGGACTGAAAGTCCCCAAGGCCTAAGTTAGTATACCACATTTCAAACCCTGCAAGAATTTTAGCCGTGCTATGTGCGAATAACAACTGTAAACATGCGCTATGCGAAAGTAGTGCAAGACAGACCAGATCAATCTTCTGTTTGAATGCCGCATATGATAAGAACATGCTACAAATAAGAATAGTACATAAAACTTCAAACGACTGCAGGAAGGTATATAGCTTACGGGCTGCATTACACATTTTTTTCTGTTTTAGAAATTAATGCGCTGTTAGCTGATTACGGAAGATAATCATATGCATATCACGGAAAAGTACGGATATTTACGGAAATTTACGAAAACGTACGAAGCTCGATATAAGAGTTTGTAGTTTGATTTTCAAATTTCCGATGTTATTTCATTGACAACTTTGTTAATTACGAACGATTACATAAATATTTACCTAAAAATAAATGTCTCTAAAAAAAGATATAATTTACGTACATTCCCGAGAAGGAACTAACGTGATCAAATTCACCCGCCATTTATCGAGGACGCTGCATGTCGAGGCCCAGTGAACGGTTTCACTGATTACAACTACAAGGTAACCCAGAATCATTTTTGGTTTTGTCTGTTATACACATTGTACAGTACTGTATTTATATTTCATTGCTGGTATTGCTTTGTTTATTTCTGTTTCAAGGTCTTGTCATTGGTACACAATAATTTTCGATCCACATCATCAGATCATATCGCTTGAAGTTGTACAAAGCGCAGATCGAATTATTTGTACTGGCTTAAACATTTTATAATGTTGACTATGTGATTATTTTTCATTTAACGTACATTTCATAATAAAACAAACTTCCCTGTCACCCATATATTTGTGAATCATTCATTCTGTGTCATATATTGAATTTCGTCCTCTGCACATTTCGACCCGCGCTTTAGGTAAGATTCAACGCAGAACACGTAGGTGAAAAGTTGTTTTTCGGGGAGTTAACCTATAGCCCCCAGGCCTTCAGCGCTCACAGCGCTTTGATTAATCAAGGTGTCATGATTTGAACACTTTTGCTAGAGGGTCACTAAGCAATACTGCATGCCAAATATCTAAGCTTTAGGCCTTTTGGTTTCAGAGTAGAAGATTTTTAAAGTATTTCTTATTTGTTGCCATAGCAGTAAGAGTTCTGCATGGAATGGAATTCTTCCTACACTTTTGTTAGAGCTTTTTGCAAGGAACATCCCTGCATAGTTTCATCAACATTGGCCCAGAGATGTCGTTTAAAGTAAAAGTTGACGGGTGGACGGACGGTGGAAAATCATCTATCCTAATAGCTGACCCTGGCACAAAGTGCTAATAATGACATGGCACTGGAAGATGGGAAGTCTGACATAACTTCTAATGCATTTTTCAGCTGTATATCAACATCATTGGATTCCTGGGAATAGAAAGCTGCAAAATGCAATATTTACACTACTGCGGCTATAAGCTACATATTTTTAAAATTTTCAATTTACTGCATATTTGAGATTTCATGTACAACTGCAAGTCTAAAGCAGCCATTTCTTGTCACGTAACATTACAGTATCCATGGGTGTCTTAAGAAATGTGTTGGTAAGTATTCAGAAATGTCTACTGTTTACAAGTTTAAAAGTCATACACAGTGTACATGCAGGTCTGCTGAAGTGTGACATTTCTGGTAAATAAGTCCATATGTTTAAGAGATAATCATTAAATTTCACAGATATTTTTATCAGAAGCAACCTGGTTAGCTAAAGATATATAGCACTTGATTAGGTATGATTACATGTGCATACCATAATATGTCATTTACTTTCATCTGCAAATCAATACTAGTAATAGATATTGCTGAAATTAAGTTACACTAAAGTCTCATGTTTGGTAATATAAGAACAAAAAGTGGCCATCTAATCTTGAGTATGAGAATAAAATACAAGCTATCATAATAGTATATTTATCCTGGATTTTTGTTAAACAGTCATTGTCAATCAGTTACTTGATACATCATGTATATCCCAACTGTCTTCCTGTGCTCTACATTGTATTTTTCATCCTTCTTCTTTTTTTCTTGTTAACACTTAATGGAACAGGTAATATTTTTGTACAAATTTGGAAATTGTTTTACCCAACCTGGACTTTGGGTAC
Source organism: Saxidomus purpurata (assembly GCA_022818135.1). Taxonomy (NCBI): domain Eukaryota; kingdom Metazoa; phylum Mollusca; class Bivalvia; order Venerida; family Veneridae; genus Saxidomus; species Saxidomus purpurata. The sequence goes on along the minus strand of JAFMSR010000001.1, from coordinate 65,745,452 downwards.
CTGGGCACTCATCCCAGCCCCACTGATTGTAAATAAATAGAACTGTTTGACTCCAACATGGTATTCTTGTTTTTACATTCATTGATTGAGACTTTTTCAGTCAAAACTTCTTAATAACTGTGACAATAAACTATCTCTGTGTTAAGTTACTAAATTTATTTTCTTAGAACTTTGTAGAAATAAATACATTTGTATTCTTTAATTAGATATGCATGATGAGAAATAGTCAACAATTAAAGTACATGTACTATAATCTTTATTCATATATTTTTGTATTCATTTTAAGTGGAGAGACTGTATGATATTGATTAATGCAAGTATGCAGAAAACTTCAAAGAGAGAACACAATATTCAACAGCTTTAAAGGTGTCAGATGCAGAAAAAAACCATATAAATATTAACTTTGTGCCTTTGTAACATAACCTACTGCAAATTAATTTTTAAGAGGAATGTGCTCCAGCTACCCACTTATCTAACTGGTAACAAAATACAAAAAACAGCCAAGACAGAATTATAGAACAGAAGTGTGCACTATGGAAGAAAACTTCTGATGCACACAAGTATAACATTCCTCTGAAGTGACTATTTAGTCAAATATGTGTACTTTGCTTCTATTTAGACCAAAGTACTAGTGAGACATTAAACAAGAACTTGAATAGTGTCATGTTATACATGCACCGTGTTTTGTATTTCAACAATGTTTCAATAAAAATAAATAAAAAACTAATAATGTTGAGATATCTGAAGTAGTGTTTGGAAGAAAATACTCTTTCATACCAACATCACAAGAAATCTTTTAAGGTAATCTATTGCACACAAATTATGTATCCATTATAATTTTAGCAGAACTAAGTATTTAATAACTTTTATAACTTTGTTTTAACAAAGTCTCTAAAACGTGTTTACTCCTTGAATATTCAGTAATTTAAGTAGATTCCAGGTTCAAAGATCCCACCTAAAAGGACATGCAAAAAAAGAAAAGACACACATGGCGGCGTAAAGTACAGTCAAACCTGTGTTAAGGTACATCACAATAATCATTCTGTCTACAGCTACATCTCAACAATCTTTCTGTCTAAAGCTGAATGCCAAATTTTTTGCTAGCTCTTTGAACAGCATGTTCAAAAGGCTGATTTAGCGTAAAGAAACTGGTGCTTTATTTAGGTGATCACTTGCACACTTTCAGCTGTACAGTATTATACTTCTAGCCTCATAATTAATTAATTATTGACTTATTTTATATGACTGTTGTTATACTGTTAATACAGAAATAATTCCTGTGAAATACATTCACCCTGTTACAGTCATGTTCATTGGCACTAAGATTGCATAAAATTTAAACTTTTAGATAAAGGTCTGCTAGAAACCATAAATGGTTCAGTCACAAGTTAACTCATTTGTCTATAAATGAGTAAGAATTTGACATGGCCTGTTTACAAATTTCAAATTGAAGACACTGCAAGTAAATGTGATAAAAGTGCCTATTGCAATCCGTGCTTGTACCTTTACTTCATAATTTGTATTCAGTATTAGCCAAATGTGAGGCTACAATGTACTTTGCATCAGTAAAGTTTTAACTTTTCTTAACCCCACCCCATATTTTGAAGTAAAGTTTCATGCAGACATAAACAGAACAAAGACCTAGTTTGTGTTTGAAGTATATATACTAGAACCACAACTTTTACCTAGAATATTTGGTCAGTGGTTAATGACAACTCGTCCAACTTGACATTTACCTAGAAGATGCTGCGAGGAAGTTCCGGGGGAAGAAGTATCATTATATCATTCTACCTGAATTATTCATTAATTTCCATTTGAAATATTTCATTGGCTTGTATATATCTAGATCACCTAGATAGGAGTAGATAAGCAGCATGTTTGCTAGCATCAATGTATTGGAACACTCTTGTAATTTCTAATGACAATGCTCGTCATTTTGGAGTGTGCTGCGTTCCAGGCTAAAATACTTTATAAAGGTAAAGTATGATTTCCAAATACTGTCCAGACCCAAGTAGTTTTCTGGAACTTTTTAAAGTATAGACTGACAAGTGATTGTATTTGTAAATTACTGATGCATGTTGCTGACCACAACACAGGCACTGATTCACTTGATGAAGAAATACTCTTCCTATATTCCCTTATTGTCACTATATTTGTGTATGCTTTTTTATACAATCATTTCTTGTTTATAAAATTTGCTGTGTATAAGTGATAAAGATGCATGAAGAAAGGTAATGAAAACTGAACCAAGCAAGATTTATGCTCAGTACCAAACTACAAATGTAAATATAGATATATGTATCACATTGAAAATGTCAGTATGTAAGTATAGTCTGAAAGAAATGCATTATGCAGCAAATTCTTCAAAAACTGTATTGCAAAGTTATCTTCTTTTATGTTTAATTTACATTTAATACTTAGCCACGGTCGTGACTACCCTTTTGATATGACGTGGTCTGATTTAAAACCCACGAACTCCTCCCACGCATACAAAGTGGGCACGCACATACATCTGTATTTAGATGTAGTCTTGTCCGAAAATGCAGTACAATTCAAGGTCAATAAAATACAGACATTTTACTTGTTTTGGTAACTAATTCTGTTAATTTAGTTAACTTGTGTTGATGAATACTAGTAAAAGAAAGGAAATTCCAATGACAAAGTTTTTTCTGATCTATACCAGTAGGATAATCTTTATTTTCTGACGATTTTTTTATTTGACAGTTTAGCCGCCATGCAAGTTGACACTTTTGCGGTAAAATGACGTCACCGGAAACAGGTGCTGTTGACTGTGTCACGCATTTCTTTACAATTTACGCCAAAGTTACGCTAGTGCGATTTACCCCAATTTAAAATGTGTTTCATAAAACACTGCGCAAAACGTAAAAAATGCGTAAGTTTATGTTACGCCAGAAAGCTGGCGTAAGTTACGCCTATGTTGATAAAACGGCCCCCTGGCGAGTAAATAAATTGAAGTTACGCCCAATGTTTTCAAATGAGGTGATGGGTGGGGTACGACATGGTGAGTGTGGCGCTATACAGATTAAGTAGATCTCTACATGTATATGCTAGACCTAAATATTGCATGAAGGAGATGAAATATAATTTCATTAACACATATAAGTTCCTTATATAAGTATCATCTGTAAACATACATAATTATAAAGCACACTAAGTACATTGAACACAATTATCTGAGTATATAGCTGCTCTATGTTAGAGCTGTAAGGGACAACACTGCACTTACTAAACTATCACAGTCCAACATCATCAAATTTAATAGTTTTTACAAAATGCATGTACTTGTATACAGTTAAAACTGAAAAACAGTTAATAATATATAACTAAAACTTAAAGACGTAAGTGACTCGAAAACGGAAAAGAAAAACAAGCAAACTTAAAAAACGGTTTAAGATACTAAGTTAAGATCAATCAGATTGATCCTAATATAATTAGTAGCTGTTTTTCAGATGCCTTAAAACAATACTAACATATACCTAAAATGAATTAACACAATTTACAGAGGTAAGAAGCACGACGTTGTAAAATATTAAGACATAATCTGATCATGTTTGCATTGGTAAGTAAAACCATAAGTTTAACATTTTAGACAAATAGGTAAAACCATATTCAGCAATGTTTGCCTCAGCTTACAATATATATAGTAGTCTAACAAAACATGACTCTCATCCTTGACACTCTCACCTAATGGGCATTTTCGATCATTGTATAGCTTTACTAAACAGTACTTGGCGCTGAAAAATTATTTCGTATGACGTGGTATAATGATGCATTTGCTTTCATAATTTCTAGTCGGAAATGACCTGTATAAAATGTGTATGATGTTAGCATATGTCCAATGCGGAAGCTTTAATGCACCACCACTTAACGTTCAGGTTTCATGAAAACTATCGTAAAATCTAAAGGATGTGTCATACACACAGCTGCATGTTATAACAATTTAAAAACAATATTTCAACAAAAAGTCTAAAGCATAATTATGTTATACCAAGAGGGATTTTGAAGTTTACACAACAGCAACATGACCTGGTTTTAATGAGCACTAACACTGTGATTAAAATAAACGGATAGCAACCAGAAATAATTACTGTTACCGAAGTATCGACACGAACTTTAATAAAAACATCTTTGCTGTCAGCACTTTCAGCGCTTTGGTTCAACATTAGCTAGCGTTCCTTACAAGCTTTTTCACGGCATCTGTGTCACATGTTCTATCATCTCTAAGAAACCAGTGGCCGTACTTCTTTGCTCTTTGTATTTTATTAGTGTTACCTAAAAATAAAAAAACAAGTAGTACATCAGTCAAACATACCAAAGTAACACTTTGAAGACCTTTTATATAATCAAACACATCACAGTTACACATTCAATACCTCTTATATAATCAAACACATCTCACATAATAAAACACATCACAGTTACACTTTCAATACCTCTTATATAATCAAACACATCTCACATAATACAACACATCACAGTTACACTTTCAAGACCTCTGATTTCCTCTTTTATAACCAATCTTTGTAGTTATGCCTTCCATATATGTTAATTGATAAAATATGTTAATGGATATTTACGATAAAAATGAAACTTTTCATGATTATTATAAATGGCATGACAATTTGAAGGAACAATTTAAGCGTGGGCTAATCGGCAAGTTACAGGATTTAAACCGTATTGTAAATGAAAATGTTTTAAATGATAAAAATGCTATCGATTTTATTTCACAAATTATTTGCAAAGTAGCAGAGCCCCTGTTTAAGCACAGTAATAATAAAAAGCGATTGCGAAACTACGAAAGTCTATGGTTTTGAAGCTAAACGGAATTACAAACAAGCATTGTATATTTTTAATAGGAGTAAATCACATGTGTGATTTTAAAAAAGTTTATAAATCTATAGTTCGTACAAAGAAACGAGCCCAAAAAATTAAAAAAATCAAGAGAATTATGTGAACTTAGGAAAAGAAAACCTAAAGACTTTTGGCAACATTAAAAAATAACATCACCAGGGTCTGACTTTAAGGAGTATTTTGCAAATATGTTCGATGCTATCAGAGCCACTGTTATAGATGAGGTCGATGATTTTAGTTCAAACAGTGACATGAATTACAGTCAGCCCACTTTTGAAGTATTAAATGATCATAATTAACATGCTCAGTAATTTCGGAAAACTGTTTACATAGAGGATAATTGTTGGTTTCGGTGTAAGATCACGTTATAATTTCACCGAGTGGGCACCAAAAGTGATATTTTCACGAGTGGCGCAGCCACGAGTGAAAATGACAACTTTTGGTGTTCACGAGTGAAATTAACGTGATATTACACCGATACCAACAATTTTTCTGTTTATTTTATGGTTAAAACTCTACTTTTATTGAGTTTGTTTCTATAAAATAACGAAAATCGCGGGAAACGTCATCAAAAAACATAGCGCAAATGACGTCATTTTAACGACGTCATCGTCGCATGGTTTCCAGCATTAATTACGCTCGGTATACTTTTTGACGTTAATCCGGGTAGAAGATTGCAAAACAGTGAAAAATAAAAATGGTAATCCACTGTTTCAAAACTGTGGATTATCACTTTTATTTCACTGAGAAAACTCTATAATTCACTCGAAAACATTAAATAAAAGTATATTAACTAATACTGTAGAGTAAAAAAAATGGTTCAACGAAAATAATATTGTGACCGATGCCCAATTCGGTTTTAGAAAATGTTGTAGCACTGTTGGTGCAGTGTTTGTCTTACATAATTTAATTGAAAACTATTAGTTTCTTACACGAGAAGGAGGTTCAGATCGAAATATCCGTCACTGAGAGTCACTTTTACCCGAAGTGACGGATATTTCCATCTGAACCGAGTTTCTTATGGTAGAATCTTTTTCTTGCATGCCGTCTTGCACTTTAAAATAGATATTTAAATACAAACTTATCGAAATGATGCATTTTAATATAAAAACAAACGTTACTCAGATGCTGTGTTTGGGAAAGTGACGTCACAATGTTTATAACGTTACGTCACAAGTAATTCACGCGAGTCCTCTTACATTTTTTTTAGAGGGGTGGGGGCGGGGGTGTAAGATGAGATTGTCCAGCACTGGTAAAAACTTATGGTTTAAACTGTTTAATATGGGGCTCGATGTTAAGATACTTAGAATTTTTATAGCAATGTATTCGGTCGTTAAATCTTGTGTACGACATTGTAATACTTAGAAATCTACTGGCATTTCTTCAATATCTCAATAGGACTCAATCTTGACTTACATTTGTATTTTTACAAAACAGAGACGGCTGTGGACTTTCCTTATTTGACTTATGCATTATCATTATTTGCCGATGATATGGCAAGACGATCTACAAAAATGTTTCGATGATTCTATATGAATATTGCGAAAGATGGAGACTGGAAGTGAAAGACAAAGGTGGTTGTATTTCGAAAAAGAGGTCCGGTTTACCAAACTGAAAACTGGTTTTATAATCATAAACAACTCGAAGTTGTTAACAATTTCAATTACCTAGGAGCTGTTCTTAATTATACCGGATCTTGCTGGGTAAATTTTGACCTAGGGTTCATCTTGGTAGATTCTAACGTGCAAAGTATGTAAGCTCTAGGCCTTGTGGTTTTAGAGAAGAATATTTTAAAAGTTGTTCCTACATAAGCCTATGTAAAATCAACTGAGCCCCGGTCATAATTTGAACGCACCTTGTATATGTGCGATAGGCAATGCCACATGTGAAATATCTACGTCCATGCCTTGTGGTTTCAGAGGAGACGATTTTTAAGGTTTTCCTACACTCGTCAGATATGCGTGTGGCACATTACGTTAATATGCTACTTTAGGTTTCATTGCAGGTGTTGTTCACGTCAGCAATCAGACACAGACACTTGGGTTCAGTATATCGATTCTGGCCCAATAGTGTTTCTCTTGTAATTTTATTTTCATCACATACTATAAGAACCCAGTATACACACTGAACAGGCATAGTCACTCAATGGACATATCAGAAAAAAATATAATTGTTCACTATATTTCTACATTAAACAAATGAAAAAATATTTTTTTTTTAATTTGTCAGTTGAGTGACTAAACCTGTTCAGTGTGTCTCTTACCGGTATTCCAACATTTAAATCTACATTGGCATAGGATATAATTTAATTGCTTGTCGTTTTCTATTGACATGTTATGCCTTTGTAAACAAACTGTTTTTTGTGTTCTTATTGTACAACTGCTATAACCATTGAAAACTCTTCATGCAGGATATTTCAATCAGTATCGAATTACTGCAGTTGAAAGTAAGCCAACATATTGCACTACCAACCAAGACCATAAATGAACGACATGGAGGGAACTTTTTCAATATAGCATAACCACTATTTGTTGAAAGGGGTGTGTACGGAAAAATTTACTGACTATGCAGCAAACAGTGCAGATCATGGTCAGATGTACGGACGTGCAGGCTGTCCATGATCTGCCATGGTGGCAAAGGCAGCATTACTTGTCATCAGCAGGGAAAAGAATTAAATAAATCTTCATTTTACATAGAGAATTTGCAATACCGTATATCCTTATCAATCTATACGAAGTTAAAATAGCATTGCAATTTTGGTAATGAAGTGATTAACGAAGTAACCAATTATGTTCATCTTGGCATTAAATCAGACTCATTTCTCTCGACGAAAGATATCGTTGAGGACTCTTGCAATAAACTACGTGGGACATATCTTAGCATTGTGAATAGTGGAATCAGTCCCATTTGCTTAAACCCAATCTCTTCTATGGTGATCTATAGTTCCATCGTCATTCCGAAGTCTTTGTACGGATGCGAACTTTGGTCCACTCTCACTGGTTCCGACATTCAACGCCTAGAACAATCCCATAGATTTTGCCTTAAGAATATTCAATCATTCCATCCATGTACCTCAACTGATCTCACTCTATTGTCGATTGGTGCAAATTCTATTGAGACAATAATTGACCATAAAGAACTACAATTCTTAGGTCAGCTTTGTAGACTGCCGAATAAATACCTCGCAAAAGGATTTTTCAATAAAAGACTTTTCCACTTTTTAAATGGCGACAAACAGTCACACGGATTTTTACCGGACATTTATCGCATATTGCAAAAATATGAGTTGAAGTATATTTTAGACAGTTATGCCGCTGACGGCATTTTTCCATCAAAATATGCTTGGAAGGATTTACTTAGAAAATGTGTATTGTCTCGGGAGCGAACACTAATATTAAATAGACTAACTGAGCAATATAGTTTCTTGAATACCATGTTCTCCAAGAATTCAAAGTCTTGTCTACTTTGGAATGTTGCAAGGCAAAATCATAAACTTATATACATGTGTAGGCAACTTATGAAAATAGTTTCACGTCAAGTGTCTAGAAAATACACTACGGAATGCTCCAACTGCAAAAGAGTATGTGAAAACATTGTTGAACACCTAGTGTGCTTTTGCCCAAATAAGGATTCTGAGAGAGCTAAATTGTGGGATTGTTTAATTGATAAGTGGGGATATGAAGGTTATCAATCTTTTACTGATATGTCGCCCTCGGATCAATGTGATAAACTTATACAAGTATCCGTGTTGTGCTCAATGAACGGGTTTATCAACCATGCATTTGCCTATAGACTATGCTTACTTGTTTAATGTAGCATCTGTACTAAAGCCAATAGACCGTCTGTTTATGTTACATAAATGCCAATATACATGGATGCTCTCCTTCAATTTGGCAATTTTTATTGTACATGTGTGTTGTTGATGAATTGAAACACATCTTCTTTGTTCTAGTACTTTCGTTTCGAAACTAGACTTAAGATTATGTTCTGTTCTATAATGAATTTTGATTCGGTTGTATAATGTAGAATATATGCTTTCGATTTAACTTTCGCTAATATATTCATTTATACTATCGACGTATTCATGAAACTCTTGTAATTTATATGTTCTATAATATTTGAAGTGTACCATGTTTATGCATGTTACTCAATTTACAAATGTTACCATATGTATTTGATTATATGTACTATAACCTGTTTGTAACATATGTTATGCTCATCAGAATTGGTGGATTAAAAGATATATATACTACACACGGGTTTTGTCAATGTTTGCTAAGTAAAAATGACAAAAGTTTGCATATAACCTTATGACATTTTGTGACATAAGTCAGGAAAGACATTTGGTTTGCCGTTGTGCGTAAATCATACTTAATGGACCGACTGGTTCAATTGCGTTGTTTTTTAGTATGAATTATATTATTAAAGGTCCATTACTAAGACCAAAATCGAATTTTATTTTAAACCTGAAATTGTAACGGGTGTCTTCTCAGAAGGAAAAATATGACATACTGCATCGAATGTGACCATATAGTGTTGAAAATTTGAGTTTAACAAAATTATCATGTTTGGCTGTTTCGAAAACCAAAGTATGTTTTCCAGTTATGAAATATCTGTAATTTTCCAGAAGACTCACAGAAAGAGGTTGTAAATAGGTTGTACATGAATAAGCATGCTGATTTTGAATTACAGTTGAGGAAACTTTATTTATTATACGTGCAACGTATATCTCTGACTGTTTACAACATGCAATAAAGCGAAAGTAGGACAAAAAGACAACCCAGGTTAATCTAAGAAAATACAAAAATATTCACTCTTTTTTCTGTGGCAGTATTTCAAACAGGGCAATACTCCACGGCTATTGTAAAGTTTTAGAAGCCAGTTTCAAACTGTATTTCCCCGTCACATTTCATAATTTAAAAGACAATTCGATTTGGTCTTAGTAATGGACCTTTAACCATGGGAAGAAACGTGTGATTACAAATTTGTCATTTGTCGTAAGGGCGCGCTTTATTTGTCGTTCTGTCGTGTTGGCGCGTTGTCGTAGCTCTAGTACAACGACAAATTGTCGTCCTGGCACGTATAAAAATGTAGTGGCGCTCTTCTTCTTGCGTGTTGGCGTCTCAGTGAAAAACGCCAGCACGCCAGTAGGACCGACAAATGCAAATGCACCGATACGGCAAATAAGGTAATTTTCGTACTGTCGGGGCGCCAAAACGTGTGCATTTGGCCACAGAACGACACATTCTTGATTTGGCGTGTTGCTTCCCCATCCCCCCGCCCACCACCGGGCCATCGCCTTTGAATGTGTTGATCTGAAACGCGATACTCGATAGTACGATGATGAAAACGCGAAATCACGAAACTACGATAACGAAAATGCGATGGTATATACATCGTACGCGATATCGCGTTATCGTCATCGTGTTATCGCGTTTTCGTTATCGTACTTTCTTGATTTCACGTTTTCATCATCGTTCTATCGAGTATCGCGTTTCAGACCAACACATTCAAAGGCAATGGCTCTAACGGAACTCCGTACGCCCCACTCCCCCACCCCCTGGGGTGATAGTACACTGCTTTGCATAGATAACGGTAGCACTTTAAATCAATGGAAAATCTATTTAGATCTAATTACTTGTATGATATGTCAGTGCTTTGTATAGATAACGGTAGCACTTTAAATCAATGGAAAATCTATTTAGATCTAATTACTGGCATGATATATCAGTAATATTGGATCTATACACGATATTAAAGGTCAATACTAAGGAAAGTGAAAATTCAAATATACTTTAAAAAGCACAGAAATATGTTACTTTTAATAAAAAATGAAAGTTGGTATGTAGAAATTCTAAATAAATCACAGTACATGTACAATTATTTTTCTATGCATTATGAAGAAAGTTAAAAAGACCTGGGTAGTCATTTTGTCGATTCACTGAGATTTCAACATAATACACATATTTTCCTTTGTGTTCCAAACACTTTCTGTAAATTTTAACCTGCCAATCTTCATTATTTAGTGTCTTGCATAAGGTAATGTACTTGCCATTGAAATAACTGTCACTTAATTTTCGCTTAGTAGTGGACCTTTAAGCGAATAGACACGCTATAAGTAGCATGCTTCATTGTTGTAGATTGCTTTTTTTCCCTACATAGTTTCATCTAGAAGAATGTCATTTGATTGCATGCTCTGATTTAACCAGATGACAAAGTTATAACCATATGAGTGAAGTTAGCTCAACAAACGACATTTGACTTCAAAATCTGAATGTCGAATGTCGTATGTCAAGCTGGCAAGACATTCAAAATTTCAGCATTTTTTGTAGATTTTGAATGTCGAATGTCGCGCTGGCGTTTGTTGAGCTAACTTCATGCATATGTTTCAACCAAACTCTTTTTGTAAAGATCAATATTATGACCAACATCAAAAAGTGCAGACGGGCGGACGGACAGACGCTTGGGTGGTGATCGCTTTAGCTCTCATAATGAGCCTAGTTATGATTAATAGTCTGACATGAGCACGCAGTTCAGATAGAACAAGAGCTGTTTGTAAAACATGTATACCCCCTTTGAAGCAATCAGTAATGTGGAAAAAATACATGTGGCCTAAAAAATGCATGTGGCCAATAAACCTCCCGGTGGCCTTGACTTTTCACCTACTGACCTCAAAATCAATAGGGGTCATCTGCTGGCCATGACCAACCTCAACACCAAGTTTCAAGATGCTAGGCCCACGTTTTCTCAAGTTACCATCCGGAAACCGTTTTACAAAGGGGGGGCATAAATATCCGTCGTGCCGAGTTCCCGCAAAACAGTTACCCGAGGTGACGGATATTTCCATCTGAACCAAATGTCTCATGATGAAACATAATCTTGCATACCGTCTTGCACTTTAAACAGATTTCTAAATGCAAACTCATTTTCCAGCACTGGTGAAAACTGCGCATACCCCGATTCGGTATGTAAGAAAAACTTATTTATCAAACTATATTCGCAGCTGTACCCTTATATTGCAGTAACATTTACATAGGTTGCTACTCCAGTTCAGTTTTAATCAGTCACATAATTATACCAGGTCAAGTAGCGCTTCCAATGTACTTGTAAATGATGGTAATTAAGACGTAGAATTCATATACACGTGTGTGTACATGTATTCTGTGACTAATAACAAGTAAAGGCTTTCAAAAGTTTCGCAAGTGACCAAACCTTATATGTTATTGTGATTGACTTTTAGACAGTGTGTGTCTACAGACTTTCTGGACAATCCTCGTATAGAAAAATAGAAATTTGAAAAATCGGTTGTCCAGTTTCAATAAACCATGCATTAAGTTCAGTTTAGTTAATTCATTCTGAGCTGAAAACGTAAGAAAACATAATAAATAGTCGTTTAACATTGTTGAACCATTAGAATGCTGACTACAGATCAGGATCATGGCTATTCAGTCAGTCTTCGGTTTCATATCATGACAATATTATCATCCAAACTGAACGATGGGCACGTTCATTTTAGAAAATAAGAGGGATAAGGGTCAACATGGTGAAGAAAATATTTAACTTAGGACTTTACTATATAGAAATAAGTTAAGAAAATAAACTTAATTAAAAAATAATCTAAAACGACACAAGTTAATCATTCATTCAAGATTTGACAATGCAAAAAATGTGTAGCGAATCATTATGTAAGGCTTCTTCATTAATATGCGCATTCAAATTACACTTAAACCTGTAAACCGCCGCAGGCAAAAATATATTTAACCAAAGGTATTAAGGAAGTGAAATCTCATTCAGACAGCGATCCGGAGATGATAAAATCAAATACAATCTTGAAAATTCACGAATGCATGTTAACAAAATAAAATTAATCAAGAAAATTGCTTGGCAGAGATGAAATTGGGACACAGAGGAGTTAATGTGTTGTATATAGCAAACTGTTGCAAGCATTGAGCAAGGAGACTTTACCTGATCAACTTACTATACTATTGCAACAACTTGTTGTCAAGTACTTAAAACCAGTTTACATTTTTTACAAAACTTTTTCAGTTGTTATTTGGACCGCCTAAACTAATCCCGAAGAACTTTGACGGCCTTTGTTAGAATAGAAAGCTTGAAAATGTTTAACTCTTCGTATCATATCATATATAGCTATAACCATACAGCTTTGTCTATATGGTTGTTACTTTTGTAACACGCTGCTCATATACGAGGGTTGTCCGGAAAGTTCGTAGACAACTGTTATTTTTGCCTTTGCACATCCTACTTCAATACTAAACTTTACATCATACAATATAATATTATAACATTCACTTTCTCCGTGGGTCAGGTATTTTTTGTAATAATTGTAATAGCACATGCTTAAAATCGGAGCTGTTATCTGATCTAATGTAGCTGCTAAAATGAATAGTTTACGCATAAAATTATTTACTGGCGTCATTGTTGTTACTTTTTTAACGTTCTCGCGTCAAAACTCGGAGGTTGTTGCGATATTGTTTTTGCTGACCATCAATGAAAGTTCGCGTAACATGTCGATTAGGGAGGATGTGTGCGCTGTGCATTTTGCCTTTCTAAAGAGTACATGGGTCACGGTTAAAATGAACGTTTTTCCTTTAGTCCCTTAAGTCTCTTTTCGTGTCTTCTCATGCCAAAGTGTGTTGAGATTTATGACAGACAAATATCATATTAAATGAAATTACAACTTTTCTGCAGGATGCAAAAAATATAGGTGCTTCATTGTTGAGACGTAAACCAAATATCTATTGTTATTCTTAAGTGTTTACGAGACAATATTTCAAGACTAAGCGTTATAAATCTCGTTAATTCACGCTTTAAATTACAAAAACAGGTTCGATTGCGCTCAAAAAATGAAGGGCTCAGCATTTACTCTTATGTCAAATTGTGTTCTTTGGCAAATAATTGACGAGCGTTATTTTACGATACCATATCACCATGCCAGCTAACCTTTGGAAAATAAATCTCGTTCTACATGTTCTTACAAAAACGTACTTAAATCGACCAAAATTTCCCTGTTTTTCTTTTGTTATGTACACAATTTCCACTCTGGGGGGTCATGATTTGAACACCTTTGGTAGAGGTCCATGCACTAGACAATAGTACAAGCCAAATATCTAAGTTCTGGGCCTTCCTGTTTTTTAAAGAACTTTGTTTTTGCGTTGCAATGGCAACCATAGTTCTGCATGGAATGGAAATTTTGGAACACATATGATAGATCTTCATGGAATGAACATTGGTCCAGTGGTTTCGTAGAAGATGTCGTTTGAAGGAAAATATGACCGTACGACGTACGCAGTGCTGCGACGGATGGTGGGCGATCCTTAAAGCTCACCTTAGAAATTCGTGCCAGGTGAGCTCAAAAGAAAATAAATAACTTTTTGACTCAAGACTTGAAAGAAATAGTTTACAAAGTGATTTTTCAGTGGATTTCGATTATAAAAAGTTTTGACTATGACATTTTTCAGAAGATTCTTATTATGGGACAATTCATTTTCAGTGGATTCCATTACGTGTATATGCAAATACAATACCAAATAGTTGCTACATCCTGCATCAAGTTGTTCAGTTGACACGAGTGTCATCAACTGGCTCTACTTTGGCAGTGACATTTTTTAAATCTTTTATTATAACTAAATTCTGTTCAGTGAAACTGATTCAACAAAAAGTTTACCTACAGTCGTTATGTATATTCGTGCACCAAACGGATGTCTGACAACAATATACATTTTTTATTTAAATTACTATGGTAATACTAAGAAATATATCTTACCGGCACAATTGGCAGATAACATGTTCGAATCTAGCATTACTAACGTCGCTTTTTAAATCAAATATACATGGATAGAAGTACGCGCAGTATTTTATTGATTTTGCCCAAAGCAAAATCCGGTGTCTATCAACGCTTCTCCAGGAAAAAGCGACAAAATTATGGAAGAAATGTATGCGTCTTAACATTATTTTAGCCCACATAGCACATGTATAGGTCAGTTCCATCACTGATGTATCCGTAAATTGATCATTCTATGCATGTGTATTTAAAGTGCTAAGGGGACTATAACAAACTTTACCTATAATCCAGTTGTTGCTGATAACAAAAGGGCGGGTCTTCATCCTGTCTGCATCTTTCATTTTATACCATACACCGTCCGAGTAAAACGTCAGCGGTAATAGCTCTATTTTTATGCCTGAAAATCTGTGAAAAGATTGAAAATATGCAAGTACACATCTAACAAGAGGGCCATGATGGCCCTATATAGCTCACCTGAGTGACATTGCTCATCCAGAAAACTATTCCGATACATTTTCATGATGATAAAATACAAAAGGTGGCCTCTATCGTGTTCACAAGCCTTTTTTAATTTATTATGACATGTATGATGACCTAGTTATTGACCATAGGTGACCCAGATCAAAAAGTAAAGACAAACATTCTGACCAAATTTCAGGCAAATTGGGTATCAAGTATTAAAAAGGTTTCACTTTTATTTGACCTTGTGACCTAGTTTTTGACCCCATGTGACTCAAATTCGAGCCTGGCCTAGAGTGCATCGAGACAATCATTCTGACAAATTTTCAAGGGGTCAAATGTGACTCCTAGAGTGCACCCGATATGACCCTTTTTTCGAAGTCGACCTAGTTTTTATCAAAACAGTCATTCTGACATGATCAAATGCAAACTGCAGCCTCTATTGCATACACAATGTTTTTCAATGATTTGAGCTGGCCACCTATAGTTTTTGACCCGAACTGACCCTTTTTTTAACTAGCCCTAGATTTCAACAAGCCAGTCATTCCGGAAAGTTTCCCGAAGATACATGGAAAATGCAGCCTCGATTGCATACATGTTTTATTTGATTTGACCTGGTGACCTAGTTTTTGACCCGACATGACCCATTTTATAACTCGTCCTAGCTTTCATCCAGGCACTCATTTCGACAACGTTTCACGAACGCTTAATAAAAAATGCACGCAAAGTTCGAACTCTGCCTAGAATTGATCAAGACACTCACTCTGGCAGTTTCATGAAGATCAGAAGAATAATGCAGCCTCTATTGCATGCAAACTGTTTTCCTATAATTTGACCTAGACATAATTTTTTACCCGAGATGACCCATATTCTAACTAGATTTCATCAAGATACTCATTGTAGCCAAGTTCCATGAAGGTAAAGTGAAAATGTAGCCTATATTGCATACACAAGGTTAAGTGTGAACAGACACACGACAGACAGACGACGGACATCAAGCGATCACAATAGCTCACACTGAGCATTTCGTGCTAAGATCAGCTAAGATCAATTTCAGCGAACATATCGCCGCTTTGAAGATCTCTGTATTTGTTTCCAAGCACTGACATTCTAATGTCTAATAATGTCATAAATTTACATTTTCATGCAGTAACATTAATGTTCTTTTATCTGTTCGACTGTTTATGTCTACGTTATTCATGGTGAATACGGACATTACTATGCTTTTATTTAACCCATATTTGCAATTTGAAAGTGGTAATATGAGAGTATTTATTAGTTAAGCGAGATAATCACAAAAGACCGTGACTTCTTATGTACATTGTTAACTAACTTACATGATAACGCTGGCAGGAAATATGCATAAGCACACACATTTTGCGCATTTGGCACAAAAACTAAACTAAAATATGGTCACACAAAATTAATAAGTTTGTCATCGGGTTTGCCGCACGATTTTATTTTCTAAAACATGTAAAATACTTTGATTTTGGCTCACGCCCGCACCATAAAAAATAATCGGTTATTTTTTGGGGGATCGACAATGTAAGTGCAAAGCCTCGCGTTTTAAAGGTATGGTGATGGTTTCTACTCCGTCCAAAAATAATATAGCAATAAGTCACCCAAAGAACACTTTGGAACACCCGTCATATTTAGGGTGACCGGTCATGTTGACAGTTTGTTTGAAAAATGCTCTGAAACTACGCGTCTGTCCGAAATTAGGTACCCTATCTCAACTGTATTCCAACCAATGAGTTTCATACCTAGGCTTTCCAGTTTAACTTGTTGAAGAGTGGATTTGGATACCCTTAGGACTGTTATTTTTTACAAACTATTTGTTAGTGGTTTGGTTATTGGCTCACGCCAGCACCATAAAAAACAATCGATTCTTTTTTGGGGGATCGCTATCGACAAACTGCACAGTCGCGCGTTTTAACGACAGAGCGATGGTTTGAACTCCTTCTAGAAACAATGTATCACCTTAATGAAAAACCTCGGAAAACCAGTCGTACATATGGTGTACTAGGCAATAGGTGACTCACTATTCTCCTGTATCAGTACTTAGGCTTCACAAAGTGTTCAGTATACGCGGACATACAAATTTTCAAAGCACTTTTCCAACAAACTGTCACCGTGACCGGACACCCTAAATACGATGGATGTTCCGAGGTGCTAATAGTAAAAGGTGTACCACCACTAAGGGTATTCAAACCCACTCTCCACGTTCCGAGTATATTCCTTAAAATTTCGCCATGAATGAAACATGGTTTTCTTAATTTCCTCATGTACACGTAATAGCTAATTTTCTAGGAGAAAGATATTTTCCCCCTTCACATTATTTTTTGTATGCTACTTCCTTGTCCATTTATCCTTATAAAACAGTATTATAAGGACTTTCTTTTGGTGGCTACTTCCTGCTTAGAGTTTTTTATAATACGACACTTTGAAGTTAGATGTCAGACAGGCGACAACTTTGTCTAATTCTTTAAACAGTCCGTATATCTTTTCTCGTAAGAAAGGCACGCGGATTCATGTGAATATTGTAGTATTGCATCGTACTCGAAGGTAGCCAAATATTCCCATCAATATTATTCCATGCATGATTTTAAACGTCATTTTAAGGTATAACAAAACAAACATATGTTATGAAGATTTTAAAGTTTCCACTGTGCGAAATACTTTTTTTTTAAATGATTAAATAATAAATATGTTGCATAAACCATGATTTACTGTGTATACGGTCATCATTTACATCTCTAAAACATGTACTCCTTAGGTTTATACATTAATGTTTACTGTGTATACCAACATTTACAGTGGAGCACATTGAAATTAGGCGTAAAGGTATGACAGTCATACAATATCAGATTTGTGAAAGGGGTCACACTGAAACGCCGAATTAATTAGGCTACACGAGTACGTTCTTACATAGAACAAAGTTTTTTTAAAATAAATATAACATCCTATCTTATACAATCTATTTACAAATGACTTAGAAAACGGTGTCTGCTCACTTCAACTATACATAAAATCGCTGACAATTTATTGGACAACGTTACCATGGTAACCAATACAATTTGTATCTCAATTTGGTCTTTTAAACCGGAACATGTAGCAGATGATGGATGCTAGAGAGAGAGAGAGTGTGTGTGAGAGAGAGAGAGAGAGAGAGAGAGAGGAAGAGAGGAAGAGAGCGAGAGAGGAGAGAGAGAGAGTACTTACTTTTCTCGGACTAATTTTGACAAGTAAACTTGATCATTTTCCCCTTCAGATACAGCGCTTGAATCTGGTTTATTCTGAATTGTTTGTCCGAGCTCTATCATCATATCAGTAACTTTTTTCCAGAGAGCTTTGGTTTGTTCCGTAGCAAAAAGGTAAAGAAATCCACCATTGTATACCCCTGGGGCATTAGAAACTGGATTCAATAACATGTCAACATTTGAATGTCTCTGTAAGACCGGGATAGGGTTTGAAAACCATGTGTAGTCAAACTCTAGTAACAACAGTTCAATGTCTGCCCGTAGTAAAGATAAAATGACTTCTGTCCGACGAATCATTATTTTAACATAACCAACGTGACTATAGTCCTGATTCCCTTTCGATATGTTTAGGGTTAAATGAAAGACAGTTATATCCGGCCAGTCTCTTGTCAGGTTAATTTTCGATTCAATATCCGTTGTAATGACTAAGATTGACTTGTGCACACCCATGTCCTTTGTGTTACATAACCAGCTGTAAGCAAAAGGTAAAAATGCATTATTTACAACGCTGACTAACACGGTTTTATTATACTGACTAATTTTTTTTGCTAAGTTTACAATTTCGTCATCTCCGTTAGTCGTAACTTCATCTTTTTGCAAGTTAGCCCAGCTACCATGTTTATTGTCATAATCATTTAACACAGTTGCTGATTTACTAGAACTCGACACATCAGTCCATCTCGTTCTATGAACTTTTACTACAATAAACAAAGCGACGCACACGATTAATCCGTATCGAATACCCTTTTGTAGGGAAATATTCCTTAACATACATTTATCCATGATGAACATGTGTTGCACTATTACAAAGTACTAGGCCGATTCCATTGTGCTGCGAGAGAGGAAGAATCCAATATGAGATTAGGGTTGAACACTAAAACACCACTCCGCGTTCCTCTATTGATTCATCTCTCATATAACGCGAATACAGTATGCAGACCTCGTGTATAACTGAGCGGAGTCATGTTACAAGTTTTATCCATTGTGTATAACTGTGTTATCCGACCATGACTGCGAATTAGAGGCTGTTTACGAATTTTACGAGTTGGCGAAAACTACATTCAATATTGTGAACAAGTCAAATGTTTGAGGTATGACTTCACTAAATCGGTGGGACTTGGAACCAGCCAATTTGTGTAGGGAACTTGCGGACCTATTAGATATCTGTGGTCTCTGATTGGTTTAAAATGATTAGTAGCACTAAAGTTTTCTAGAATTAAAATCGAAAGTACAATGGTTGAACATAACAAAAAAAATAGTTTATTAATTTTCTGATTAATTTTACGGTGTTCTGTGGCTATCTGAAAATATTGAATTTTTTGACAGAATGTAAACAAAAATCCTACAGACGAGGGGGTGATGTCCTACTGGTGCAATTTTCGGCTATAAAGTATCACTATATGTATATAAAAAAGGGCATTTTTGGGTGTGACTAAGGTGGTTCTACAGATTTATTGGGGTGTAACTACTCAACGAATGTTTTGGTATGCGGACCGTGCTTAAATGTTATACAGTAAGTCTATGGAAAAAGATTTAGTGTAGTCATACCTTGAACGCCGCCAAATGGAGTGGGGGTTGCGATAATTAGTAATGTTGGATTTAATGTATGGTGATTAACTAAACCTAATCTTTTTGCACTCTAATTTTGTATAAGGCTGACCATTTGTTAATGTTTAATGCTAAAAAAGATGATTCTACGTCAAGTCTATAGGCATTGTTTCCTCTGTATGGAAATTGGCTGCTGTCACATTATTGAATTACAAATCATTGAAATAATTTTTTTTTTTTTATTTTCCTAAGTCTAGAATTCTAACATATAAATTTGCTTCAATTTATATTATTCTTGTACGAAAGAAAAATTATTTCCAAGATATAAATTAATTTGTTCCCCACTATATAAAATAAATAAAGTTAATTCCACTCCGGCGAGGTTTCGATCTCTGATCTCCCGCGTGCCTAGCGGGGATACATTGCACTGCGCTACTTTCATAGCGTATAACTTCGTTATTCAGCAATACAGACGTTTGTTTCGGATTATGTAAACAAACGAATTTAACTTCCCAGACACTTTAAATAAGAAGTGGACATATCATAAACTTGGTAGTTTCGTAAAGTATATTCAAATATCTGTTAGAAAAAAATTTCAAAGTCGGTTTAAAAGACTATCTTCAGCCGCTACCCGTCGGCAGAATCTCAGTCGTTCGTAGTCATTCGTTTAAAATCGGCTATTTCCGTAAAATTTAGACTCGGCTATTTCCGTAAAATTTAGACTGGTTCGCGATCTGAAATCAAAAGACCGCTTGTTACAAAGACACACTGTGAAATCATTCTACAGTCTAAAAGTAGTTACGTCACCCCATGGAAATTTTGCTTACTGCATTCCAATATACGCACCGCCTCCTGGCGGCGCGTAATAATTTCAACTATTTATATATGAGACGTTCTGTAATAAAATTGATGAAAAGTCAGATTTGGACACTGAGAAACATCAGCATTGTTTCTTTACAAGATCATACTTGGTTTGAGCAAGGTCAGTGCGAGATGGGTAACAAAACAAATGACCGATGACAGTGACATGTCAAAGCACTATAATTTGAGAAATTTTAATCGCGAGGGGAATGTGTTTTGTATCATGCCAACTTGAAACGAGTTACTTCCCTTACCGAGTGTAAGTAATGTTAGTCACAGGTGTATGTCCAGTCTTGGTAACCATAAAAAAAAAAAAAAAAAAAAAAAAAAAAACACACAGTAAGAACCAATAGTTATAATTCTTAAACGAAAAAAAAAAACAAACAAGCTTAGTTTACAGCTTTGAAGAACTTACATTTGAAGTCAAACACGCCAATTCTGTTTTTCTACTTTCGTTTTCAACAAAATGCCGCAGTACCAAAGGTGCACATATTTTCCGACCCGTCTAGCGTCGTATTAAGACTGCATGTGTGAAATATTAATAAAACAACTTTTTTCTAATTGAAAGCTGCTTATTATTATACAGTCTAAAATGATCTTTCAGAGACCATCGTTTAATAAGTCAATACATGTAGTGTCTATCATCTTGACATTCACATAAAATAAACTGAGGAGTGAAATAATAATATTATATGTAAATTGTGTACCCCAAAAATAGAAAAACACTGAACTCTGTATATAACGACTCCGGATGTAGCAAAATTCCTGATAAAAGGAACAGTTTTTCTCTGTCCGAATTTTTTCTCTGTCTTTATTTTATATGAAAATGTAATATGGATATAACAAACTCCAGATATAAGGAGCAAACTTAAGTGGCCCCAAGGAGTTCGTTTTAAACGGAGTTTACTGTAATGTGTCAGATTTTAAGTCGGACACGACCAAATGTTGGACATTTTTAAATCACACAACGAGAACTTTATAATGACATGAATCGGCTATTTGTTTTGTGCAGCAACCACTTTCACATCTGATCTCCCGTTATATCATGAAACATTTTCACACGCAAGTCGCGAGACTATCTTTAAAAAAGATGGTCGGCGCGATTTTGAGTATATATGAAAGAGGTTGGTTAAAAATCCTGTCAAGTTTTATCTTGATGCAGTAAGGCGCCAAATGTCACACAGGGTGAGAAAACTGTGATTGGGACGCGAACTCGGGACCCTTCGCGCAAATGCTCTCCTGACTGGGCTAACCGGCCGCTTACACATTTTTTGCAATTGTGATTATGTCCGTATCGTGACATGTGCATCAGGAAAACAAACTTAATACTTGTTTTTATGCCCCGAAGGGTGGCATATCAAAATCGCACCGTCCGTCTGTCCGTCCGTGCGTCCCTCCTTACATGTTTTCGTGTCCGGACTGTAACTTTGTCATGCATTGAAGGATTTTAAAATAACTTGGCACAAACGTTCAGCACATCAGACGATGTGTCCGTGCAAGACCCACAAAAGGTCAAGGTCACACTAAGAGTTCGAAAGTAATAGAATCCTGTATATATGCACACATTCGTGTCCGTACTGTTACTTTGTCATGTATTGATTGAATATAAAATAACTTGGCAAAAAAGTTCAGCACATCAAGACGATGTGTTGCGTGCAAGATCCACGTTCCTACCTCAATGGTCAAGGTCACACTTTGAGTTTAAAGGTAATGGAATACTGTATGCATGGTAACTCTGTCATGCATGAAAGGATTTTAAAATTACATGGCACAATTGTTGAGCACATTGAGAGGACACTGACTGTGAGACACCTCTTTCGGGGGCATTCATCACTTATGAGGGACAGCTCTTGTTCTTGTCAAATATTGACCGTTATTCACTGGTCGGGAAAGTATAATTACTCTACACACATAATTAACATTAGATTGGAGGTAACAACATATTATGTTGAACTGATCAGTGAGGCCAGATCCGACTCGGTAAACATGGACACTATGGATAGTTCTGTAGCATCTGATTCAAGCATTGTCTGCACTGGTCACAATACCGTCGTTGGTACAACACGGGACGCCGCATTACTGTCTCCAAAACAAAAACCAAACAATACCGGTATTACTTTGTGGAAATCTTCATCTTGGGGCGATGTCTCAGATGACCCGAATGACAAGTCTTTGTCGTGGAGGGATGTTCTACCTGAACAAATACAGGCACAACCGCCGGTACAGCAATCGGATCAACTTAAGCCTCCGTACGATAGTGAGGTCCAAAGGAAATCTGGTGATGATTAGGCCAGGTCGGGGAGAGTATTAAACACACCTGAACATTGTGAACATTCATGTGTAACTCCACCCACTACTTGTAATGCTATTGGAACACATGGATTACAAATCAGCTGTGAAGAACAAACTTTTACAGACTCTACACCAGTTGGTACATACACTTTCTTTTGTAATACTTGTGCAAATTTACCTAGTACTTTGTGAACATTATATCCATGTTTCTGAGACAGAATTATCTGAAACTTCGAACCAGAAAGAAAGAACATCTGACCCTTTACAAACAGTCCAGAATAATGCTGACTATATACATGTAGAACAAAACAAACTTTATCCCTTAAAGTGACTCACTTAAAATAGCGTCGTTAAATGTCTGTGGGCTTAAAAATCGCATAGATTACCCTGACTTCACTGATCTGATTAAAAAGTATGATTTTTTCTGTGTACAGGAAACAAAATTAGATATGTATGATGTTATAACAGTACCCGGATTTACCTTTTTTTCTAAACCTAGGCAAAAATTTCTCCGGAAATCAGGAGGTATAGGTTTTTTTGTAAAAGATTGTTTTACACAACATGTTGAAATTCTAGACTCAAAATAAAATATTTTCGTGAAGTTGGCAGACTGGCAGCGTAGCAGTGTCGCAGCGTGAACTTGGCAGACTGGCAGACCGGCAGTGTAGCAGCGTGAACTTGGCAGACTGGCAGACTGGCAGCGTAGCAGCGTGAACTTGGCAGACTGGCAGCGTAGCAGCGTGAACTTGGCAGACTGGCAGCGTAGCAGCGTGAACTTGGCAGACTGGCAGCTTAGCGGCCTAGCAGCGAGAACTTGGCTATATTGAATGAAATGGATGTTTAAAAAACGACAGAAGCACGAATTATGCGTAGATACAATTAATATACACGACCTTTCATTTTGATATTTTATATCTTATACCGGTTTTCATTAGTTTCCGTTACTTGAAGAGTTTTCGCTGCAAGCAGACTTTTCGCTGCCAGCAGCCCAGCAACTCAGCAGACCAGCAGCTCAGTAGACCAGCAGATCAGCAGATCAGCAGCTCAGCAGACCAGCAGCTCAGCAGCTCAGCAGCTCAGCAGACTAGCAGACCAGCTGCTCAGCAGCCGAAACTTCAAAGTTTAATATTTTGCTATATTGAATGAAATGGTTTTTTTTCTCCAAAATTCGACAGAAGCACGAATTATGCGTAGAAACAATAAATACACGCCTCATTTTGATATTTTATATTTTATATTCATAAGTTTACGTTACTTGAAGAGTTTTCATTGCAAGCAGACATTTCGCTGCCAGCAGCCCAGCAACTCAGCAGACAAGCAGCTCAGCAGACTAGCAGCTCAGCAGACCAGCAGCTCAGCAGACTAGCAGCTCAGCAGACCAGCAGCTCAGCAGATCAGCAGCCGAAACTTAAAAGTTTAAGGTTGTGCTATATTGAAAATACGACAGAAGCACAAATTATGCGTAGATACAATTAATATACATTTTGATATTTTATATGTTATACCGGTATTCATTTGTTTCCGTTACTTGAAGAGTTTGTGCTGCAAGCAGACTTTTCGCTGCCAGCAGCCCAGCAACTCAGCAGCTCAGCAGACCAGCAGCTCAGCAGACCAGCTGATCAGCAGACCAGCAGTTCAGCAGCCGAAACTTCAAAGTTTAATATTGTGCTATATTGAATGAAATGTTGTTTTTTTCAAAAATACGAAAGAAGTACGAATTATGCGTAGAAACAATAAATACACGCCCTTTCATTTTGATATTTTATATCTTATATTCATAAGTTTACGTTACTTGAAGAGTTTTCGTTGTAAGCAGACTTATCGCTGCCAGCAGCCCAGCAGCTCAGCAGACCAGCCGCTCAGCAGACCAACAGCTCAGCAGACCAGCAGCTCAGCAGACCAGCAACTCAGCAGCTCAGTAGACCAGCAGCTCAGCAGCCGAAACTTAAAAGTTTAAGATTGTGCTATATTGAATGAAATGGAGATTTAAAATACGACAGAAGCACAAATTATGCGTAAATACAATTAATATACATTTTGATATTTATATCTTATACCAGTATTCATTTGTTTCCGTTACTTGAAAAGTTTTCGATGCAAGCAGACTTTTTGCTGCCAGCAGCCCAGCAACTCAGCAGACCAGCAGATCAGCAGATCAGCAGACCAGCAGCCGAAACTTCAAAGTTTAAGATTGTGCTATATTGAATGGAATGGTTTTTTTTTTCAAAAATACGACAGAAGCACGAATTATGCGTAGAAACAATAAATACACGACCTTTCATTTTGATATTTTATATCTTATATTCATAAGTTTACGTTACTTGAGTTTTCGTTGCAAGGAGACTTTTCGCTGCCAGCAGCCCAGCAACTCAGCAGACAAGCAGCTCAGCAGACCAGCAGACCAGCAGCCCTGCAGACTAGCAGCTCAGCAGATCAGCAGCCGAAACTTCTAAGTTTAAGATGGTGCTATATTGAATAAAATGGGTTTTTTTCCCAAAATTCGACATAAGCACGAATTATGCGTAGACACAATAAATAAACACGCCCTTTCATTTTGTTATTACACGCCACCTGGAGGTGGCGTGTATATTGGAATGCAGCAAGTAAAATTTCCATGGGGTGACGTAACTCCTTTTAGACTGTAAACTGATTTCACAGTGTGTTCTTTTGTAACAAGCGGGCTTTTGATTTGAGATCGCGAACCAGTCTAAATTTTACGTAAATAGCCGATTTTAAACGAATGACTACTAACAGATAGTTGAATATACTTTACGAAACTACCAAGTTTATGATGTGTCCACTTCTTATTTAAAGTGTCTGGGAAGTTAAATTCGTTTGTTTACATAAATTTGTACCGCCATTCCGAAACAAACGTCTGTATTGGTGAATAACGAAGTTATACGCTCTAAAATTCAATGCCCGACAGCGCAGTGTAATGTATCCCCGCTTGGCACGCAGATCGAAACCTCGCCGAGTGGAATTAACTAAATTTATATAGCGGGAACAAATTAATTTATATCTTGGAAATAATATTTCTTTCGTACATGAATAATATAAATTGAAGCAAATTTATATGTTAGAATTCTAAACTTAGGAAAATAAAAAAAAATATTATTTCAATGATTTGATAATTCATACAGAGGAAACAATGCCTATAGACTTGACGTAGAATCATCTTTTTTAGCATTAAACATTAACAAATGGTCAGCCATATACAAAATTAGAGTGCAAAAAGATTAGGTTTGGTTAATCACCATACATTAAATCCAACATTACTACTTATCGCAACCCCCACTACATTTGGTGGCGTTCAAACATTTGACTTGTTTTATATCTTATATTCATTAGTTTCCGTTACAAAAGAGCTTTCGCTGCAAGCTGACTTTTCAAGATGCGAGCAGCCCAGCAACTCAGCAGATCAGCAGCTCAGCAGACCAGCAGTTCAGCAGTCGAAACTTTAAAGTTTAAGATTGTGCTATATTGAATGAAATGGATGTTTAAGATACTTCAGAAGCACGAATTATGCGTAAATACAAATAATATACACGCCCTTTCATTTTGATATTTTATATCTTATATTCATTAGTTATATTCATTAGTTTCCGTTACTAGAAGATTTTTCGCTGCAAGCAGACTTTTTGCTGCTAGCGGACCAGCAGCTCAGCAGCTCGGCAGACCAGCAGACCATCAGCCGATTGTGCTATATTGAATGAAATTGATGTTTAAAATACGACAGCAGCACGAATTATGCGTAGATACAATTAATATACATTTTAATATTTTATATCTTATATTCATAAGTTTACGTTACTTGAAGAGTTTTCGTTTTTATTAAAGAAAATGGGGAATAATAAGTTGTGACTTTTTTATTCCAAAGTATTGTTTTCGTCTCAAATAACATGTTCCGATAGCTTTAAAATAGTCATTCAATATTTGTCAGAAAAAATGGCTTCAATTTTACAAATTTCAAGCTTCAATTTTAATTTTGAAACTTCCTTGTCATTATTAATATAAAAGTCAGTTTTCTGATCATTATTGCTGTGAACCTTATTATAAAGTTGATATATGCCGTTATGGAAACAAATTTAGTAGTATAGAAATTTCTCCATTTATACATGTTTAGAATCTAGTAGTACAGTTTTGTTAAAGCACTGTTCGCTACCATATCTTTATTGTAAGGGCCCCCATGGGCTTTTTAGTCTAATTAAAAATTAAGCTTTAAACTTGATTAAGATAACATTTCAGTACACATGTTAATAACTACGTATTAAGCTTGGATTTAGTAACAAACATTACAAAGCATTTTGA
Organism: Saxidomus purpurata; assembly: GCA_022818135.1. Taxonomy (NCBI): domain Eukaryota; kingdom Metazoa; phylum Mollusca; class Bivalvia; order Venerida; family Veneridae; genus Saxidomus; species Saxidomus purpurata. The sequence goes on along the minus strand of JAFMSR010000001.1, from coordinate 65,718,050 downwards.
CAGAGCTATAGTCTGTTTCTACTTAACATATGGCAAAATATTGTTCTTTCGTACTTAATAAAGAAATATACAATGTAAAACGTTCACATTATATTTGCTTCCCATCTTTCTGTCGCTTTTTTGGAAAAATATTTAGACATATGAAACGCTGTGTCTGTCCGTCTGAAAATTTTTAACGTAAGTTTTAATGTGACTATTTCTGCAGATATCTTCATTAAACTTTGAAATTGTAGACAACAGGGTCGTAGTGCAGCAAAATTGCCTATGTTAAAGTAATTTGTAACAGATTTATGCCTCTTTTTGTACTTAGTTTTTGTCCTAGCAGCGAAAAATCATCTAGTAGCGAAAACTTATGAATATATATCAAAATAAAAGGTCGTATAAAATAATTGTATCTACGCATATATCGTGCTCCTGTTGCAGCTGGGTAAGTTTTGCCTGCTGGTCTGCTGAGCTGCTGTGCCGCTGGCAGCGAAAAGTCTGCTAACAGTGAAAACTAATGAAAATAAGATATAAAATATCAAAATAGAAGGGCGTGTAACATAATTGTATCTACGCATACATCGTGCTCCTGTTGCAGCTAGATTAGTTTAGGTTGCTGGGCTGCTGGTCTGCTGAGTTGCTGGCAAAAAGTCTGCTTGCAACAAAACTTTCCTAGTAACGGAAACTAACGGAAATAAGATATACAGTATCAAACATAGGGCGTGTAAATTAATTATATCTACGCATAATACGTGCTTCTGTCATTTTTAACATCCATTTCATTCAATATATCACAATCTCTGAAAGTTCGGCTGCTGAAGTGCTGGTCTGCTGAGCTGCTGGTCTGCTGGGCTGCTGAGTTGCTGGGCTGCTGGCAGCGAAAAGTCTGCTTGCAACGAAAGCTCTTCTAGTAACAGAAACTTATGAATATAAGATATAAAGTATCAAAATGAAAGGGAGTGTAAATTAATTGTATCTACGCATAATTCGTACTTCTGTCGTATTTTAAACATCCATTTCATTCAATACATGTATAGCACAATCTTAAACTTTGAAGTTTCGGCTGCTGAGCTGCTGAGCTGCTGTTCTGCTGAGCTGCTGTTCTGCTGAGCTGCTGAGCTGCTGAGCTGCTAGTCTGCTGAGCTGCTGGTCTGCTGAGCTGATGGTCTATTGACGGTTGCTGGGCTGCTGGCAGCGAAAAGTTTGCTTGCAACGAAAACTCTTTTAGTAACGTAAACTAAGCAATATAAGATAAAAAACATCAAAATGATCCATTTCATTCAATATAGCACAATCTTAAACTTTTAAGTTTCGGCTGCTGATCTGCTGGTCTGCTGAGTTGCTGGTCTGCTGAGTTGCTGAGCTGCTGGCAGCGAAAAGTCTGCTTGCAATGAAAACTCTTCAAGTAACGTAAACTTATGAATATAAGATATAATAGTCTGCTGAGCTGCTGGTCTGCTGAGCTGATGGTCTATTGACGGTTGCTGGGCTGCTGGCAGCGAAAAGTTTGCTTGCAACGAAAACTCTTTTAGTAACGTAAACTAAGCAATATAAGATAAAAAAAAACATCAAAATGAAAGGGCGTGTATATTAATTGTATCTACGCATAGTTGGTGCTTCTGCCGTATTTTGAACATCCATTTCATTCAATGTAGCACAATCTTAAACTTTAAAGTTTCGGCTGTTGAACTATTGGTCTACTTGCATAAAAAATTCTTTAAGTAACGGAAACAAATGAATACCGGTATAAGATATAAAATATCAAAATGTTTATTAATTGTATCTACGCATAATTTGTGCTTCTGTCGTATTTTAAACATCCATTTCATTCAATATAGCACAATCTTAAACTTTGAAGTTTCGGCTGCTGATCTGCTGGTCTGCTGGTCTGCTGAGTTGCTGGTCTGCTGAGTTGCTGAGCTGCTGGCAGCGAAAAGTCTGCTTGCAATGAAAACTCTTCAAGTAACGTAAACTTATGAATATAAGATATAAAATATCAAAATGAAAGGGCGTGTATTTATTGTTTCTACGCATAATTCGTGCTTCTTTCGTATTTTTGAGAGAAAAAAACCCATTTCATTCAATATAGCATAATATTAAACTTTGAAGTTTCGGCAGCTGAAGTGCTGGTCTGCTGAGCTGCTGGTCTGCTGAGCGGCTGAGTTGCTGGGCTGCTGGCAGCGAAAAGTCTGCTTGCATCGAAAACTCTTCAAGTAACGGAAACAAATGAATACCGGTATAAGATATAAAATATCAAAATGTATATTAATTGTATCTACGCATAACTTGTGCTTCTGTCGTATTTTAAACACCCATTCCATTCAATATAGCACAATCTTAAACTTTTAAGTTTCGGCTGCTGATCTGCTGAGCTGCTGGTCTGCTGAGCTGCTGAGCTGCTGGTCTGCTGAGCTGCTGAGCTGCTGGTCTGCTGAGCGGCTGGTCTGCTGAGTTGCTGGGCTGCTGGCAGCGAAAAGTCTGCTTGCAACGAAAACTCTTCAAGTAACGTAAACTTATGAATATAAAATATCAAAATGAAAGGGCGTGTATTTATTGTTTCTACACTTTATTCGTGCTTCTGTCGTGTTTTTGAAAAAAACAAACATTTTTATTCAATATAGCACAATATTAAACTTTGAAGTTTCGGCTGCTGAACTGCTGGTCTGCTGGTCTGCTGAGCTGCTAGTCTGCTGAGCTGCTGATCTGCTGGTCTGCTGAGCTGCTGGTCTGCTGAGCTGCTGAGTTGCTGGGCTGCTGGCAGCGAAAAGTCTGCTTGCAGCACAAACTCTTTAAGTAACGGAAACAAATGAATACCGGTATAAGATATAAAATATCAAAATGTATATTAATTGTATCTACGCATAATTTGTGCTTCTGTCGTATTTTAAACACCCATTTCATTCAATATAGCACAATCTTAAACTTTGAAGTTTCGGCTGCTGATCTGCTGAGCTGCTGGTCTGCTGGTCTGCTGAGCTGCTGAGCTGCTGGTCTGCTGAGCTGCTGGTCTGCTGAGCTGCTGGGCTGCTGGCAGCGAAATGTCTGCTTGCAACGAAAACTCTTCAAGTAATGTAAACTTTTGAATAATATAAAATATCAAGATGAAAGGGCGTGTATTTATTGTTTCTACACATAATTCATGCTTCTGTCGAATTTTTGAAAAAACAAAACATTTCATTCAATATAGCAAAATATTAAACTTTTAAGTTTCGGCTACTGAACTGCTGATCTGCTGGTCTGCTGGTCTGCTGAGCTTCTGAGTTGCTGGGCTACTGGCAGCGAAAAGTCTGCTTGCAGCGAAAACTCTTCAAGTAACGGAAACTAATGAAAACCGGTATAAGATATAAAATATCAAAATGAAAGGGCGTGCATATTATTTGCATTTACGCATAATTCGTGCTTCTGTCGTATTTTAAACATCCATTTCATTCAATATAGCCAAGTTCACGCTGCTAGGCTGCTAAGCTGCCAGTCTGCCAAGTTCTCGCTGCTAGGCTGCTAAGCTGCCAGTCTGCCAAGTTCACGCTGCTACGCTGCCAGTCTGCCAAGTTCACGCTGCTAGGCTGCTACGCTGCCTGTCTGCCAAGTTCACGCTGCTACGCTGCCAGTCTGCCAGTCGGCCACAGTTCACGCTGCTAGGCTGCTACGCTGCCAGTCTGCCAAGTTCACGCTGCTACGCTGCCAGTCTGCCAAGTTCACGCTGCTACGCTGCCAGTCTGCCAAGTTCACGCTGCTACGCTGCCAGTCTGCCAACTTCACGAACATACTCAAAATGTGAATATATTTCATGGCTGAAAATCAATCGCAATTTTTCAAAATCACCCGATAGTGATATTGTAATTGGCTGTATATACGTTCCCCCTGAACAGTCGCGTTATTACACAGATGAAGAATTTTACAACTTTCAAACTGAAATTTCTGAAAAATGCCCTTGTTATACAAACGTCATTGTCATCGGTGATGCAAATGCACATACTGCAACTTGTGTTGACTATGTTTTAGTAGATGACTTTCTGCTAGGGCATTTTGGAATAGAGCTGGTTCCCTTAACTCTATAAATTCACTCCCCGATTTTATACCGTTAAACAGGGCTTCAACAGACAAAAAAGTAGATAATCGAGGTTCTAAACTTTTAGACATGTGTAAAAACAATGACCTTTTAATTGTAAACGGGCGTCTAGGAAATGATAAAAATGTAGGCCAATACACATTTCGTAATACATCAGTTATAGATTATGTAATAGCTTCTTTACCTATTATAACGCAGATTAGTGATTTCAATGTGTACGAAGTTGACCCTCTCTTCTCAGATGGTCATTCGGTATTGTCTGTAAAAGTGCCAATGACCAACAATGACACAACTTATACTTATAGTGAAAATAATACACCCCCTAGTCCACAACCTCCCCCATGGCAATTCATTAAAATCCCAGTTTGTTGAGAATATCAACTTACAAAAAATATCAGAAATAAAAGGTTTACTTGAAAGCCATACATATGATTTAAACCCAAAAGATTCTGTCAATCTAGCTTCCACAAGAATTGCATCCCTATTTAATGATTCTGCTTTCGAAACTTTCCCAGCTCCAAAGAAACTGACCAGTAATCCCCCTGCCAAGTTCCAGTCAAATAACAAGCCATGGTTCGGCCCCCAGTGCCAGAAAGCAAGACGTAGATACCATTATTCGAAGAAAAAATACAATAAACACAAAAACATATGTAACAAAAATCAGCTGAACCGTGCTAGTAAAGCATATAGACAAACTTTGAACACTTTTGTTAAGAAACACAAATTTAAAAATGAGAAAAAGTTGAGAGATTTGCACTCTAATAAACCAAGAGACTTTTGGAAACTTTTAAATACGTTTAATAAAGCTAAATCCCCTAAAATGCCAAATATACACGTCGAGTTTTACGAATATTTCAAAGATGTAAATAGTTGCAGTACTGCTGATCACGACTCGGGCGAATTTTTGAGAAATTTTACTATAGACGATAGTAATGTACTTCTTAATGGCCAAATTTCAACAAGCGAGATTGCAAAAATGATAATAAAATGTAATAACTCAAAATCGGCGTCACCACAAGATTACATGTCAAACGAATACATCAAAGCAACAAAAGATATAATGAAACTTCATATTAATATGAGCAAGACCAAGGTCATGATCTTTGGGTCAAATAAACCAGATAACTTTTCCTTTACCTTGGATGGAAACCCAATCGAAATTGTCAAAGAATATAAATACCTCGGTGTGACATTCTCGCCAACTGGTAGTTTCCTCAAGGCAAGGAAGGCACTTGCTGTTCAAGCTAGCAAAGCAATGCATGTTCTTTACACAAGGATTTTTAATCTCGACTTGCCAGTAGATTTACAATTAAAGTTATTTGATCAAACTGTATTACCAATTCTGACTTACAACTGCGAAGTATGGGGTTACGAAAATATCGACATCTTAGAAAAAGTACATACTGATTTTTTGCGCAAAATAACCAACAGCAAGAAAAGTACACCTCTATACATGTTACATGGCGAACTTGGACGCTACCCCATCGAAATCATAATCAAATCAAGAATGACCAAGTTTTGGGCTAAACTGATAAGTGGAAATGATCAGAAGATCTCTAGAATTTGTTATGACTACATGTTTAATTCAAATTTCAATTCCAAATGGTTGCTCTATATCCGTCAAGTTCTCGACCATACTGGCCTTTCGGGCAATTGGCTGGACCAGTTGAATCTAAATGTGGTACATGTAGATAAAATTGTTAAAAAAATTCTTATCGACCAATTCATACAAAACTGGAATGAGTCGTTGGACAATTCTTCCAAGGGTAAAAACTGTAAGATACTTAAAACCAACATTAGACTTGAACCATATTTGACAATACTACCAGCAAATCTTCGTTTAGCACTTTTTAAATTCAGAACCTGTAATCATCATCTTCCAGTAGAAAAATTAAGATGGCGACAGAATTTCATTCCATATAGTCAAAGCAAATGTACACTTTGTAGTTTTGATGACATAGCCGATGAGTATCACTACATGCTTAAGTGCCCAGCTTTTCTAACAGCTAGGAAACAATTTCTCCCAAAAAGATTTTACCAGAGGCCAAACACTTTTTTATTTTGTGAGCTCCTCAACACCAAATCTCCAGAACTACTTAAAAATATAACGATATTTGCTATGCGCATAATGGTTCATTTCAAAAGCTAACTTAACTCTATTTTGTCATGTTCGGCAATGTTCACATATATATAAAAGCAACAGAGTTACAAACTTTGTGTATTGTTTTTTTAAATTTTTTTTCTTTTTTTTTTTTTTTTTTTTTCTCCCTATTTTGTCATCTTACGGCAACCAAAAATGTTTGTACTATATACATGTAAAATAGTATGTCACATTACACTGACCAATCTTATGTAAAAACTATAATGAAAATTTTGAACAACAAAGACTTTGTGCTATTGGTCAATTGTAAGAGTTGTTTCTTTTGTGTTATTTTTAAACACAATCCACACAATCTAGTCATTATTAGTTTTATTATCAGGTTTAACGGTTAACACTTAACGCAGTCTGAAAAAAAAAAAAAAAAAAACCCAATAAATGTTTCACTCTGCATACTATCTCAAACACTATTCTCATGAGGTCTATTATCATACAATGCAATAAACATACTTTCAATATTACTTACATTAAAGACATGAAAAGTGTGTTAGTGGCTTCATTAAAATCACCCTTAAATAACAATTAACAGAATTATGTTTGAGCAATATTAAAACAGTTATAATATAAATATGGTCTACAGACCTACCATTATGGAACTGAGTTGTATAAATACCACTTCCAAATCTCAAAATCCCCAAACATACTATGATGGTCATGAAAAGCATATTTTATAGAATGTGCATCATAGACAGAATAAATGTGTAAGGTTAGAAAATGCCATGTCAAACCATTCAAACCTTACACAAAAAGGCTTTAAATTCCAAATACATGAAAGTAGGAATTTACTTATAAAAGATAAAAATATCATACACTTTAGGTAAACTTATTGTCCTGTAACAACCAAATAACTCATACAAGAACTGTTAAACAAACTATCCCAAATCTAAATCAGAAGAAAAACGCCCCCCCCCCCCCCCCCCCCGGGGGGTAAACAAAAATTATGCACAACATAAAACGGAGGGAAAACCATCCTATGATGGTAATAAATAAAGGAGATAACCAAAAACAACAAAACAGATTTAGCGCTCCTTGGTTCAAAAATACTCTACCTCTGTTATAAGTACCCATCTAATCAGTTTATATCCCGTAATAACCCACTAAGAAACACTAATATCTCTAACTCGTTTAAATTTACGTGTTTCTATTTACAAATTAGCCGTCAATGACATTCCTTTCTTACTACAACTAAAATGATGAATGGAAAACCCGTGCATCTCGAGCTTTTTAAAATTCTTTTTATTCCGCTTGCCAATTAAAGTAAATAAACCACCTGTACTATTAAATTTTTACACCCATTCATACTTTAACTTACTCCTCCCCATTCCTTACTTACCTCATTTAATTCCCGGATTGTTTTCAATTTTATTTTCAAAGAACCCAAAGAATTTAATTTTTTTATATATATATAGATCTTATATATATAATTTTTTAAAATTATTTTTCAACCTCTCCCGTTATAGTTATATACTAGCTACATGTTTAATGGAAGGATTAGTATGACTATCAATACTAATAATAACGAAAACAACAACAGCAAAACAACAACATAACAGCTTTTCAAGTATATGTCTTGTATAAGAATTTATATAATTCCACAATGCATATGTATCTGTATAACTATTGACTCTGTTTACCCACGCTTTTCTATTCTTCGTAATATCATGTTGTTACTATGTAACCTGATTGAAAAATAAAGAATATCTGTCTGTCTGTCTGTCTGTCTGTCTGTTGATAGCTATGAACTATTTACGTATTAAAATTATAAAACCATTCACGAAAGACTGAAAACGCAAGAGTATTTTATTGACCTTTTTAATTCGGTATTATCCAATTAAAATGTGCCTTACAGAGTAAGTTTGTCTATCCAAAAAATGTTATACACTCTACTTGTCATTTCATTGGCAGTTTAAAGGTTACCAACTTCCGGTCAACGCGAGTTTAGTAAAACCGAATCAGGAAAAAAACATCGGTGGCTTTTCTCCGACTGCCTACAACATAGTTCTATGCTAAACTCGACTGCTAAATAACGTTATTTTATAACAAACGGATCTTTAAAAATAAAAAAAAATGTATTTTTGCCTTTTTAACAAGTCACGCCACGTGACTACTTGTTTTAGTAAGGCAATTTTGAAAAGGCAAAATTCATATTAATAAAGTAAACTCGATGTGGTGCGGTTGTGAAAAATCAACAAAAATATGAGTTTGAATTCTGTAAATACTTTTAAAAAATCGGCTGAAACTTTTAGATTAAGTTATAATACATGTACTTCCACATATTCTATTGATTATTTTTGGAGGTTATTTCGTTTGACATCAGTTATAGGGTATGTCCCTTTCAGAAAGAAATGCTGCATTTGCTTTCTTTTATGATTTCTGATCGGATATCGTTGTTGTAGGATTTAAACGTCCACTTCAAAAGTACATGTATTTGGTCAGTTTAATAGGCAGCTAGTTTCCCTAACACCGTCCCGTCAAGTTTCAGTACTAGGCTCCGAATCTTCGCAAGCCGCTGCCAACTTCCTTACTTAAAGAGACAAAGTCGGAGGTTACAGTGGTTTCAAGTCAGCGTCTCTAACCACTAGACCAAGGAGGCGGATCTGGTCGGACATCATTATGAAAATGACCTGTATTATATGTTTTATGATGTTAGCATTTGTCCCTTACGGAAACATAATGCACTACCACTTAAATTTTAGGTTTCATGAAAATTTCGCAAAATAATAGACGATTTCATTTAAAGCTGCTCGCTCTCAGTTGCCGTTGAAAAAAAAAAATTCTAAAAAATGACATACTAATACATAAATATAAAACTAAAGGCTTGACACAAATGATCACTCATTGTCTGTAAGAAAAATCCCCTTGTGCCCATTTTTGCAGAGGACTCCTTGTTGTCAGAACTGTCAGTGCTTTGATTAAATTTAATGTTATGTCTAGGCGCCGACGAAGAATGCATATAGAATTGATCATCAGTTGAAATTTGATCTGAAGGCGGACAGCCCGAAATCGCTTCTATCACTTAATTGTCAAAGTGCTATAGATTTTCTACCCAGCTGTTTTACCACTTTTTGTAGGCCTAACTATTACAGGTTAATGAAATAATCAGCCTTAATCTAGTTCGTTTAAATTTAATGAAGATTAAGTTATATTAAAATAATAATCAACTGTATGTTTACATGCTTTTACTAAAGGACTTTTCCGTAATTGGTCTCTGAAATGTAATAACTGACCATATACATGTACATGTATTACTTACATAGTCATCCAATCTGGTAAAGTATTAACGCAATGGCCCCCTAGTTACTTGATGTGATGAACATTTGAGCCAAGTTTCATGAAACTCATTTATGGGGCTTAGGGTTTACAGTTTTATGACCTTTCAGGCTTTCACCTTTAATTGCGACCTTGACCTTAAGATGACACTGTTAGAACATGTGTTTTGCATTTGCCATGTTAATAACGGTAACATTTGATGTCAGTTTCATCTAAATCTTTCAAGGGGTAAGGGAACTGAGATAACACCTCGTTCCAATTTTCAAGCAAACCCTTTAAGTGGAAAAGAAAATATAGTCTATTGACGTTTGACCTCTATGCGCACCATTGGCCTTGAGCTGACAGGGTTGGAACATAGATTGAAAAAAAAAATATGTCATAAGTCTTATGAAAATCCTTCTAGGGGAAAAGGAGGTACGAGATACCAATGCCCCCTAAGTCTGACGTTGACCTTGAGCTAAAGGTGTTGAAACATGAGTTCTGCACGTCATCTAGATGAGATGTACATTGTACCCAAGTTTCATGAAAATCTTCAAGAAGTAAAGGGGCTATTGAGTGCACACGAACAAAAGAAATGGCCCCTAAGCGTAACATTTGGCCTTGGCTCAGGGAAGTTAGAACAAGGTTTCTGCACGTTTCTTGGGTTCAAGAGATATGGGACGAACAGGAAAAACCAACGTCCCCTAAATGTAACCTTGACCTTGAAGTGACGGGGTTGTAACATAGGTTCTTCACGTTGGCTTGATAAGATGAATGTTTGATCCAAGTTCATGAAAATCCTTCATGGTGTAAAATCATAGTTCTACATGCATCATTGGTTCAAATACGCTCTGCTCCTATTGTAATTTCAAAAATACCATATGCTAGCTCTCTATCTGCAGAATTGGCATATATAAAACTTTGGCTGTTTTTGCTGTCTTTATTTCCAACGCGTCACCTTTAATATGTATACCTGATAATTAAAAATATTTGGTAGTTTTTTCTCTGTTTACAAATAGTTTTTCAGAACGTAGAAATATGATATTGTTAGTAAGTGATGTTTGTTTGTTTGGTGTTTAACGTACGTTTTCAACAGTATTGCAGTTGTTCACAGGCGGGCAGCACGACGTTATTCACAATCATTATCCGTGACGTCCGAACTTTACTTATTGCAATTTTGTGAAAAATAATTCACACACACCACCCGTTTTCAATTTTTCATGTTATTTGTTAGGATATACGCTAAATCCACATGCGTTTCTTAATTTGATTGAATATCGTTCCGTTGACAAAAACTAATCTTAAAGTGAGCCGGGGTCACAATTCTGGGTGAAAAATGGCGATTTTTAGTGTTAAACGTTTTGCGTTTGAAATAATTGACGGCAAACACGTAAAAAAATATTTGTGCAAAATTCCGCAGATAGGGAGCTAGTGCATGATACTTTTGAATTTACAATTTTGGCATATTTGAACCAATGATGCATATAACACGATAATTTTACACCATTGACATTCAACGTCGCGTTGCTAGGAAACGAGTCCAAAAAAATAGAAAAACCAAAAAAAAAAAAATACGAATAACATGTTAGACTACCATTATACAAAATTACATAACGGAGAAAACTCGTTTTTGACGTCTGAAGTCGGAGAAAGGTCGCATACTACCTTAAACCCGACCCACCCTGCATTTTCGAATAATCACTCTTAGAAATAAATGTCATTTTGTGTATTCCATGGCAAAGTGGCCAACGCATGTATCGAGCACATACCAACGTTGATTAATTTCGTTGATTTAAGTTAAAGAGGCACTCCCTATATCTAGCAGATTATATTCTGCAAACATAGATTATGTGTTCAATGAACCTAAAATGATAAATAAATACAATTTAAAAGAAGAACCTATGGCGAAAAATGTCTCATTTTGCCACAATTAATCAATATAGATACTTTCTGGAATAAATCGCCTCCACAACAACAACTCTGCACAGATTATTGAATGGTTTACGGTACTGCAGTATATTTTCAACCGCTGATTTTATCGATAATGACTTGGAATGCATAGTTGAAACGTTTAAGGTAAGTTATAATACTTCCAAAGATTCTATTATTTATATTTTGGAGTTTATTTGTTCGGCATCAGTTATAGGGTAACTATGTCCCTTTAAGTTAGTTATTCGACTCGGAACTTTAAGTTAATTTTTATGTTTTTAAAAGGGTTATAAGGCAAAGGGTACTAAGGCAATCTACTGTCGTAAACACTACTCTAAAATGAAACTGAAAGTGAAAGCAATTACATATGATCAGATACTCCTATTTGTTTTTCCATTGACTTACATTATAAATCTAGTCAAAAGGTGACCTTGTACCCACCCATCGATTGTTTCCCTTTTTTGTCAAACAGAATAGTCTCTTGGACACCAGAAAAATTAATGCTGTTTTAATATGGGCATAACCAACCCAGTTTTTTTTTACAAGTATGCACGAGAGACAACCACCTCAGTGAGTCAGATGAGATTTAGCGGCCTAAAGCGCATGTGTAGTACACCTTTTATTTATATGTCGGCTTTAGTGTAATTCATTATGATTATCAGTCCTTAAATATTTATTCACGTACAGAAGATAAATTGCATTTTATTTTTCAAGTAAGTAGCTTTCATTTGTAAACACAAACTTTTCTACCAATCAGGTAATGTTTCATTCAATTTTACGGATTTTCCTGTATTTTTTTTCAGCTAATCCCAGAGTCGGACAGCAATAGAATCATCTGAACTTGTATAATAAATTTTAGAAATTGATTGTCTCGAATGGGCCCCTTAAATTCATCTTGCTGCTTCAAAACTTCAGAGAGCATTTTTTACAAACACTTGAAAGTATTACAGCTGTATCATTAACACTCGAAAATAGAAAGGGTGTCGTAAATACG